>VDFB02281904.1:0-34218 GCA_007258455.2 Sequoia sempervirens
GAAACCTAGGGGTTTCTACAAAAACTTTAAGAACTCAATGATTCTGATAATAGAACTTGGACTCAATGTTTTGCAATACTTTCCTTGTCTCAATTTGTTTGTCTTTGGGGATTCAATGTGTCTCAACAATAAGACCAATGTGTGGTGTGTTCATTTGGTTCTTTAATCTTTGATTAAGTGAGATTGCTTCATTACCACATCAAGAAAGTCTTAATTAATGTTCAAACTAAAAGATGTCTATGTCTAAGCAACCTTCATTTCACAAAGTCCATTATGTGCAAATCATGAAGCTAAGGCCATAGTTCCCTATGTTAACTTTGGAAAGCGTGGATTTAGATATAAGTCCAAATATTTAGAAGCCTCTAAGGATAAAATCCTTAGGGACAAGCAGCAATATTAAGACTTTTCAAAAGGTATCCATACTTAATCCAAAGGGTTTGAAATTTAATAAACTTGTTGATGTGTGATTAAGTTGTTTTGGAACCAAAAAATGTGTCAAATTGACTCACAAGCAATAGCAATCCTAGCTCAAGTGGGTACGTATTTCTTGGTAGGCTTACCATCATCCCCTAAGAGATGAGTAATCCGTGAAGATGGAATGGACAAATAGGCTATTTCAAGGAAATGTACCATCTTGACACACCAAGCAAAAGAGTCCCTTCCCTATTTGCTTTATTGCCTCAATCAAAAACCGAACATGGTAAGTAACTTCTCAGAATGGTGCTATTCCGATGCACTACTTTAAAATATGCTTCAAAAATGGACTTGGTTGGCCACTACTACACAAGGGTTCTTAATGACAACAAACCGTGAACAACGAACCGACATGTGTCTGCTTGACCACTTAAGGCTCTTTAATCGTTCCCATTCCACTTAAGGCGTGGGATTAGGTGCAGTATGTTGTAATCTTGGATTGAAGCTACTTTCTCACGATTTCGCAACCTTTAATATAGCTTGCCGGTAAATGTGCTTGCAAGAATTTGACTACGAGTTCTCCATTGTAGGATGTATCTCATAGCTCTTAAGGGTGACTCAAAGCAAGAAAGTACACTTGAATGCTTCTCTTCACCCAAGATCGCACGAAGTGCAAAGGGAGTGGATACGTACTACAGGTGTATACAAGCAAAGCAAGCACATCAAACACTCATCCATTTTAACCCAATATAGCAAAATGACTTCATTTTATGCATCAATGGAAATGTTTGTTTGTTTTGTCTAATTTTAACCAATATTGCAAAATGAGGTTGAATGGTTTCAATTTTAACCAACTTTGAAAGTGAATTTTAAGCCCAATGGAAAACTAGTTGTCCTAAAACATGAAAGAAAAGATAGTACATGTGGGTTATTTCCCCTTGAGTGTTTGAAAACACTATTACAATGAGCATTAAATGCCTTTTTCTTCAATCAAATGCTTCATGCTCCTCTTCAAACCTGCAATCCATGTTCCAAATGTTAAATGAAATCAAGAAAACAAGATGTTAGAGTTAGATAAACGATTAAGCATTAAAACCCTACAACCTAGACCTAGTTGCAATGTGATTTGGCTTTAGGTGCAAAAATGGAAATTTTAACTCTGCCAAAATTGAAAACTACCTACACCATTGCATAGAGCATGAAATTCTACCCCATTTCAAAAAAAAAAGTTCCGAAAAAAGACCTTTGTATGACCAAGATATGGCCATTTTAAGAAAGACTGTAAAAAAAAAAAAAAACAATAGCGTCACTATAGCTAAAACTCAAATGCGTCACTATATTGTGACGCATTTTGCAAATGCGTCGCTTTGGTGAAAAATAGCGTCGCCTTGTCAGAAACAGAGAACACAAAGGTTTCGTTGAAAACAATTACGTTGCTCTGGTGAAAAAAGGCGTCACTGTAGCTTTCATAAGCGTCGCTCTATCCCAAGAACTTGCAACTCATGGAAACTTAAGAGAAATTCATCAAAAAAAGTTAGTAGAGACCTCCTTCTAGCTCCAAAATGTGATTGTAATCATATTATAGGTCAAATACGGCAGATCCTAATGAATTTAAGACATATTTAACCCTCTAAGCTACAATCCCAATGAGATTTTTGAAAGCTTTAAAAACTAAGAAACCATTAAACAAACATAAAATGAACACGAAAGCTTAAAAGAATCCTATTCTAATACTCCAAACCTTATCCCATTGGGAGAGTGGTGTTGGATTGATGTGGAATGGCGACCCTTTCCCAATCCCGTTGATGAGATGAGCGTTTAACCAAACTCCATTATTGAAAACTAAGCTAAATGTGATAAAACGATGCCATGGATGGATGGAAAGATGAAAAAGCTTGAAAATGGTGCAAGTATGAATGGAGATAGTATTCAAACGGGCAACATAACTTTGCTTTATGGAGGTGGATCCATTTCTCTCAAAAGGTGAGGTATTTATAGGAGAGAAAATGGAGAATCAATGGTCAAGATGAAAAGGGTCAATCAATGGTCAAGGTGGAATCAAGGGTGAAAGCATGGATCAAGGATTCTCATCAATGAATGAGAATCAAAAATCACATGGATCAAAGAAAGCATCAAGGGCTCACAATCAAACAAACACACTTTCTAACAACTTTGAAAGTTTGTTAGGAAAGAATATTCCATTTTTGTTGCCAAATAGAAAAATATTCCTTTGGAATATTCCCTATGCAAGTGGATGGGTGAGGAAAATTAGTAATTTTCTAATTAAAACTAAGTTTTAATTGTGCAAGTTGAGGGGGAAAGAGTTTTCATTAAATAATTAGTTTATTTAATGAAAAGGGGATGCAAATGACATTTAATTAAATGATTTAGATTAATTAATTAAATGAGACGAGATAAGGGGGGGTTTAAATTAAATAATTTGCATTATTTAATTAAACAAAATGAAATGTTAGTGTGAGAGGGTAGGAATTAACCTAATTAAATTAATTAAATCAATAGATGAAAATGATGCATTAAATTAAATAACCAGGCTTATTTAATCAAATAGGCGAAAAGAGGATGAATTTCAGGACGAAACGATGTTAGTATATCGGATTCAAGTGTGTAATACCATTTAGGACAATTTTAAGTGTCTACAGTAACCAATTATTCTATGTCTCCATTGATGCCCTCAATGACCTCTATGTGAAGTTGGGCACATTCAAGTTAGAGAAACTTTGAGGCCTCAAGTACCATAGTAACTTACATCCATTCATTCAATCTAAACTGAAGTTTGCCAAGGTCAAGACAATGGGGGAAGCCTATCATTAGGCAACCAGCATTGAGGAGTCAAGATTGAAGGGAAATGAGATGAATCCCTTGCACCAAAAAACCACCTTTGTGCAAGAACAATTTGCAAAGACAAGTAAATGGTTTGACAAACACAAAAGGAGTAGCCACTCTAACTCAAATTGCCATGCATAGAACATGTTTGCGTGCATAGAAGCAGAGGGTTCATATGAGCCATAAGTGGTGGAAATGTACCTTGAAGCTACTTGTTTCAGCACGAGGACTGCAACAATTGCACCAGATGTTAAAGTAGAATGTCTATTCCATTCACAAGTGTGGGTGCAAGGACAACCATTGTTTTTTTTGGTGAATGGTGGTAGCATGAAGAATCTCATCTCTAAAGCCATTGTTGCACACCTAAATTTTCCAACAATACCTCATTCACAACCTTATAGATTTGGGTGGATCATTTCTTGCAACACCAAAGGTATATATATCACTCCTCAATGCTTCTCATATGCTATTCATCCTTTTCATGGGGATCTAGTTTGTGATGTAGTGCTAATTGATTCTTTTGATTTTATCTTTGGGCATATCCATACATGCATCATCGCCAAGGTGTGTACAAAACCAATCATTGGAGAATCACTATATTAATGGGTGGTAAGAATTATCGGATTCCTAAAGTGATCCCATGATCTACACATGTTGCACAAACTCCTAATTGAATTGTAAAAATTCCTCTTAGCACAATTAAGATGATTACTCTTCAAGAAGGAGCAAATGATCTACTTGACACAAAACTTGGCACATGCACCACTTGCATTATTCTAGGCATAGTTGGAAAACTCGCCCCAAGGAAAACTCGCCAAGGGAAAAATTGGAGAGTTTTTAAAAACTCGCCAAAAACTCGGAAAAAACTCGGCAAAAAAACTCGGGAAATGAAAAAATTGCTTAATTTTCATTAAAAACACATTTTTTTGCAAAATTCAATGACAAGATGAATCCAATGAATCCATAAATGAGTACAAAAGTGTTTTCTATTAATTTTGATTGACTTTAATGTAAATTAATTACAAAATCGCATTCTCATGCGGAATCCCGATGGCTAAAAGCCTGAAAGTCTAATACATGAAAACAGTAAAACTAGAACTAGAAGCAAATACTAAAGTTCTAAACAACAACTAAATACAACATGCTAGGCTTTCCTCTTCCCTAGTCTAGCAACAGCTAGGGAAGAAGGGGTGGGTCCTCTAGCCCTGCCACGTGTGCGTGGTGCTAGTGGTGGTGGCTGCGGTGCTACTGCTGCTGGCTCTGGCTCTGGCTCTGGCTCTGGCTCTGGCTGGATCTCATCCAACCCTACATCTCCAACTCCTGATGCACCCACATCCTCCATTGCCTCTCTCTCAAAGTCAAGGATTTCATCTGCACTAAACAATGGAGGCTGCTCCTCTCGCCCTGTCCAATCACTATAAGGATCTATCTCATCTAAGTCAATAGGATCCTGTGATTTTTCTTCAACTCTCTTTATGCGCAACCGAAGGTTGTATTGCACAAAGACCAAGTCATTGAGGCGCTTTTGTGTTAACTTGTTCCTCTTTTTCGTGTGAATGGACTCGAACAAGCTCCAATTGCGCTCACAATTGGATGCACTACAAGGCTGACATAGAATACGGAGGGCAATTTTTTGTAGATTTGGGGTTTTTCCACCCCAATTTTTCCACCAAACATCTGCAAAAAACAAAAACAAAATTGAAGAGTTAGAAAACAAAGTCAAAGACTCAAAAGTCAAAAGTCAAAACACATTTTATCAAATTCTAAGATGCATGTGAAATAAACTTAAAATTTAAAGACTCTGAATTTTATACCTGGTGGCAAAGTGGTTCTTCCTCTAACAGCCAACTCTGAAGAAAAGAGATTACCAGTTGCCTCCCTATATATATCCATCTCCCTGACGATGAGGTCTCTCACTGCAACCTCAGGTTCCATCCTCTGAATGCATGTTGTGAGCCCCTCCATAACCTCTCCATTAGGATCAGAGAAGCTCTCTGAGAAGAGAAAAGAAGGGTTGAGGAAGTCCCCTGCTGCATGGATGGGTTGGTGGAGTTGATTGTTCCACCTCTTATCAACAATCTCCCATATGGGATCAAATTTGAGGCTGTCCCCCTTGTAATAACTTTTGATGGCCTCCTTGGCCCTATCCATGGCCTCATAAATGTATCCCATTGGGTTTTCATCCCCATCTACCAAGCGAGGACTCTAACCAAGGGCTCCGACACCTAGATTAAAAATACAAAAAGATCAAAGTTAGAAATTTATAATGAAAGGCTTAAAGTTAAATTAAAAAACATATATTTATATTGAACTTGAGATTAAAATTAAAATCAAAGTTTGGAAGTTACCTTCACGATCTCTGTAGCTTTTTGTGCAAACAAGGGGTCGAAGACTATTGCAGAAATTCTATCTCCTTCGGCCTTCTTTGAATATGAAGAGTCATTCCATGCTTGACTCACGAACATTTGTCTTAGAGAGCCCAAAGAATCCAAAATGCTTTGCAACGTTAGGAAAATTGTTGCAAACCTTGTGGCACCCGATCTCACCAACTCCTTCCCTTGCGTATGCTCTCTCATCAAACTAAGAACCCAAGGGTGATTGTAGATATATTTTGTGATGCTCCTTGCATCATCTACAATCGGTGCCACCCAAACAAGTTTGCCTATGTCCTCCAAAAGAAGGTCAAGGCAATGAGCCGCACAAGGTGACCAAAAGAGTGATGGATGTCTACTCTCAAGCATCCTTCCAGCTGCCACATACGCTGCTGCATTATCTGTGATGACTTGCACCACATTAGCAATCCCCACCTCCATCACAACTTCTTCCAACAACGTACACAATGTATCTGCAGTTTTTATCCTGTTGGAAACATCCACCGACTTCCAAAACACAAATTCACCTTTGGAAGCAACCAAAAAATTAAGGATGGTGCGGTTTCTCCCATCCGTCCACCCATCAGAAAGAATTGAGCAGCCAAATTTTTTCCATTTATTTTTTTGCTCTTCCACCACATGCATTGCCCTTTCGGTTGCATTTGTGAGCAACCTACAAGTACAAAGTAAAATAATTAAATAAGTACAAAATTGTAAGTTATAAACAAAAAATAGCTTGAATTCAACATAAATAATAAATTAATTTAATTTTAAATGAAAGAACATAAAATTTAAGTTGATTTGTCACTTACTTCCCACTCAAATCTTTGCGAGAAGGTGGCTTGAAGCCTTTTCCCGCAACTGTCAATGAAGTGACCATATTGTGCCAATAGGGACTATTCGCTACATTGAATGGTATGTTATTGAAATACCAAAAATCAGCACATGCCATGGTAGCATGTTCATGCACCTCCTTGTTCCACCCTGTAGCCTCCAATGATATCTGTGCTCCTGGTGTGTTTCTTGGCACAAAAAAACTCTGTGGGTTGCGTGAAGATGAAGGTGGTGGTGGCATTGGCACTCTAGTCGAACTAGAGGACAAGGGGGGCCTAGAGGATGCGGTGGCTGTGGCTGTGGTGGTTGTGCCATGAGTGCGAATCCGTGGACCACGAAGAGAGCCCACAATGCCAACAATATCTGGCTCTGCATCCTCATCTGACTCTATCTCCATGTGCTCAGCCTCGTGCTCCTGAGTCCCATGGGCATGCACATGTCCACTGGCTATGGCTGCTGCTATGGCTTTTTTAGCCCTCTCCTTTTGCATTTTTTTTTCCTCAGCAAGTGAAAGTAGGGCAAGCATCTCTCTTCTAATCTCTTCTTTGGGCTTCTCACAAACCTTGGCATCACGCTGAGGAATGCCTGCTAGATGGTATTTGAGGCGATTTATGCCTCCATGATATGTTTTTTTGCATTCACCACAAACAACTGTTCCAGGCACTGGCCCTCTGACACCATATTTCCATGTAGGGTCTCTAGCCCCTGCAGGACGTGTGCCTGGAACCCATGATGATGTTGTGTGAGGGGTGGAAGTTGATGGGGTGGGGGCGGAACCTGATGCTGAGCCTGAACGAGAGCCAGAAGCCATTATAGTGTGTAATGTGTATTCACTGATCAATGATCAATCTACACATTCAAAAAATAAGCACAACATATTAGTTTTTTAATATAAAAAAAATTTAAAAACAACCTAAAATCATTAAAACTTAAAAAATCTAAAGCTAAATTCCATTTAAATTGATACAAATGTGCTTAAATGAATTATCAATTAACATTATTAACTAATCTTATCATTCTACACAAAAAATGAACCTAGGTCTGAAATTTTCAAAAAATAGTGAAAAAAATGAAAAAAATCAGCAAAAATCAACAAAAGATTGTGATGAATTTTGTTTTTTGGATTCTAAATGCAAAAAAATTGTTTCTTTGTGCTCTATCATGTCTTTTTTTCAATTTGGAATGAGTATTTTGCAAGAACAATGAAAGAAAATGATTAATCAAAAACAAAAAACAAAAATAGAAACCCTACCTTTGAATCGAATTTCTCTTCAAAATCCACACAAAATGGCGTTTGAATCTTCTCTCCTCGATGGAAAATCGTTGGAAATGATATCTCCTTGCTTGGGGGGGGTTTTCAGCTCCTCACACAAAGTATCAATTGATTTTGAAATGAAATGAAGAAGACAAAAGACGTTTTTTTGCTTTATCCCTGCGCAGGCGAGTTTTTGGCTCGGACTCGCGAGTTTTTGGCGAGTACTCGCCATAAAAACTCGCGAGTTTTTACCAAAAACTCGAAAAAACTCGGAATTTTAACTTGGCGAGTTAAACTTGTAAAAACTCGTTTTTGAAAAAAACTTCGCGAGTTTTAAAACTTAAAAACTCGCCGAGTTCTCTGCGGGTTTTCCATCTATGGTCCGACCTTCGGGGATTGGTGGACCTGTCCAATCCTCGTCTTTGCCTGTCCCTACACCTTTAATGTAGTGAATGGTATCTCTGTTCATGAAAAAGCACTAAAAAGCACACTGTATTCTGAAAAAGCACTGAAAAAGCACAGGATGGCAGGAGATCTGGCTTTGATACCACTGTCAGAACCCGGGTGGTTCTCAAAATGAAACCCTAACTGTGTTTTTGTTGTTTTTGCAAATTTTGGTTTTTTTGTATTTTTGAGGTTTTTACAGACAACTGGAAAGCTGCGATTTTACTGAGAAAATGCTAGAAAATTCTAAATAAATTCAAAATGCATAGAAAGACTCAGATCTTGCTCAGAGAACATAGGCGCACCAATATATTATTTAATTTGAGCTTTTACAATGCCAAAATCTGAATAAGGAAAGCAATACTTAAAATTTTATTAAAGAACCTGGTATTTTAAAATGGCGGCTGCAGCAGAAAAGAGAAGGTACGGCCAGAAATTAAGAAGGGTTCTCCAAGCTCATAGAACCAAGCAAACTCCTCAGCAACCCCAAGCGCCCTGGATACAATCACCAGACTGTGAAGAAGGAAGACGTTTTCTCCAGAGACAATGAAAAAGTACGGCCCTTTTGCTGACTGGTACGGCCTGGTACAGCAAGTAATGATATGGTACGGCACCTTAGGATTTGTGCCAGAACACTGATAAATGACCTTTGCTTATTACGCCTTTATTGTTTGATGAATAACACTGTGAATCTCTGTCTGAATAGATGATTATGCCCAATCTGTGACCTCTGTATGAAATCACCAAGAGCAAGCTTCAGCTGGTATTGCACAGCCTCAGTCTGCCTAATCTCTGAAGAGTTTTCGTTCTTCAGAAACGATCGTCTGCCAGAAACCCTAGGGTTTGCAAACTCCAATGCTCAGAGCAATAAAGACAAAATTGAATAATAATCAAGATAGTTCGATTTTGTCTTGAGAAGGAATATATATGCCTTGAAGAAATTCGACCCAACTCACTTTTAAAATAATCATTTAAATTAAATGATTTAATTTGCCTTTGATACTTAGGAGGAAATATTAATTATTGGCGTCCCCTTTTTTAATGAATATAAAATACTCATTAAGTCACATTTAATAATTTATTATAAAGTATAATAAATACTTTATAATTAAGCCAAATAATTAAATATTTAAATATTTCAATAAAGTGACTTTATTATAAAGTCAAAATATTAAATATTTAATAATCCATTAAATACTCCTTATTTCTCCGTCTGAACATCAAACTGCTGAACTGGGTCGATTCTGAGCTGAATGGCTGAACCAGGTGCCATGCCCGAAATAGCAGCTTCCGCCTAACCTAACTTTCTAAAAATAGAAAGTTCTTGAAAATGCTCACTGGAAGATTCTGCGAAGGCCCAACCTGACACAACTGCAAGACTGGAGCTACCAAACACTGAGCAACTGCCCCAGATGATCCTCTGCACACTCCTGTCAGCCTACGAGGATCGAAATGATAGGCTAACCTCGTCACCAGCTGTGCTGACTAGGATGGGGACATGACAGAAAATGAAGGTGTCTCAACCTTTGATTTTTCTTAGCATTGGTTATTTAATTATTTAATGTTGATAATTATCCCATGTTGTCTTGTGAGTTACAACTTGCAAAACTTGTTTCCGAGGAGGAGTCAAGTTGGAAGTTACTGTTTACATGTGGAGTTGTGCATGAAGGCATTTTCTATTTTCATGTTGAGTTTGCATGGAATGTGAGTTTTGGAGGTGCAGTTATTTTTTGGCAGGTGCAAGTTTTGCATGTGCAGGTTTAGTGACAATTGGCAGTTGCAATATTGCATGTGGTGACAATTGGAAACTTGTTGTTATGCATGTGTAGTGGTTTTGGCACTTTCCATGTTGCATCTTCAGCCTTTGGCATTCGATTTTAGAAATGTCTAATTAATGCATTGTAAGCTCTTGTATATTGAGCACTTGTATTTTGGAGTTGTAGGTTGTTGTATTGTTGAGATACCATTATGTTGTTGGATTGACTCTAGAATTGTAACACAGACAAACTCCTGTAGAGGCTTGCAGTGCAAGTGTATTGTAACCATTTGTTTACAGATAATACATTGTTCAGACTTTTGGAGCGTGGGGATTTTCTCCCAAAAGGGTTTTCTCCATGTATATTTGGTGTTATATGTTTTATTTTATCTCTAATGTTGTTTATCTTTACCTGTAATGTGCATCTTTTTATTGTAATTGAATAAGGGTTTGAAACTATAGAAATTTGCACATTCTCTCCTCTAATAGATTGGTGTTGGAAGCTTTTCTGCGTGCTTGGCTTCCTTTCAATACTTGGAGGAGGAAAACATAAAAAGGAATATTATTGAAGTTAGAAACTGAAAAAATAAATTATAAAGTGCCTGATTTTTACATTACCATATAGTGAGCAAGGACAAAGAAAAAAATTATTCATCATAATGCTCCTTCCCTTTCAATCAGAGGGCCATACGGAGGCATTAAAAACCAAATTATAAAGTTTGTAAAGCTCAAATGCAAGGCAAAAAAAATCTACCATACAGCACTTAAGCCTTCACTATGCACCGGGTCAAATCACAAGTTGTACAATTCTCCCTTAATACTCCTTACGAATGGCCTACCAAATAGCTTGTGGTGGGGATCTCAAAAGAACTAAATAGTCAAATCATACCTTACAATCTAGGAAAGACAGCCTCCACCTTCATTTTCTGCTGTACAATCTAGCCCCTGTTGGATTCTTCTATTGTACAGCCAAAGAGTAACACATTTTTTGATGTACAATTTTCTACTAAACAATTTTTGGTCTACAATATTTTGTTGTATCTTTTTCTAGCTGCATAATTTTCTACTAAACAGTTTTATGCTATACATTTTTCTACTGAAAATTGGATTTCTGCTGCATGTTTTTATCTGTTGTACAGATTTATGTTGCCACCATACCTCCTCTACACATCATATGGTTAGGTGATTCTTCCATTGTAGTTGTCCAATCTTCTAAAGTATGGCCTTCTGAATTTGGCCAAGTAAATGAATCATTCCGACAATATGGTAAATTGAGAGAAGGCACATCCCTGGCCTCTAGGAAACCTAAACAAGATTTTCATTATGGCAATAATTCTCAGTGCCAGAAATATCATCAAGATGTGACAATCAACCAATTGAAGCCTTTCCATAGTCATGTGAACATTTAGACTTGGCTACTTGTTTGTACAGCCCTTCCAAGAAGATTATTAAATTGTATGGCCACAAGCAAGTAAATTCTCTACACGGTGTATTGCCTTCTCAATGTGAGTTGAACAATGCATACCTCGTAAGTTTTCCTTTCTACTTCCAGCTGTCAAAACCAATGCAAGTTAGCAATGGTAAAGGCTTGGCATTCCCAAGATCTTCATCCATATTTCATTGTAGAATGTCCAGCAATGATCACGCTATTCTAGCTATACAAGGGAATCATCAACCCAAAGGCCCTTATTCCTCTACAATGTCATCACAAGTTTGGAAAACTTTACCTAATATTACTTGATCTGTTGGCTAAGAATCCGACTTTTCTTCTTTGATAGGGGGAAAATGATGCAGTTATTGTAAAATGACTTTGAAATGTTTTATTAAGTTGCTTGTATCCAACTATGTATTTTTTACTTGTCAGCTTGTGGGTAGTTTTGTAGGAGGCAGCTATTAGTAGTTGTGGATGGTTGTGTTCTGCTTGGCAACTGTTAGGTTCTTTAAATAGATTTCTCGTAGTCAAGGAAAATAGTTGATCATTGGTTAATCATCCCTACTCTATTTTTGTGTAAGAGCTTCAAATGAATAAAGATATAATTATGTTACTCTATCTAGTATTCATTGTATTTATACTCATTAGGCAAGTACTAGTCTTATTAGATAAAGGAGTAAACATGGATCATTGCTCTTGTGCATCTACCATGACAAATAGGCAAGACAAATTCTTGTAGATCACATTTCTGAAGGCACCATACTTGCAGCTCTTTTTCTCCATCCTGATCTGTCATATTGCCACTTGACATCTCAGGGTTTCTTTGTTTTCAGTGTATAGATTAGACTGATCTAGAATAGATTTAGCATTAGAAGTACTTTACTTTATTTACTCTTCATATCAGCTCTCTTTTCTAGTACCATATTATCATTCGGGTCAGGGATTGCAAGATTTCCATGTTGCTTGTTCATAGCTTCAGCCTCCTCCTTATCTACAATCCTTGAACTTCCATGAAATTGCACTTTTAAATCATTTAGATTCATTTATTTTGTGTATTGCCTACTGTTTTCACCATTACATTGCCTTAAAAAAAGGATTTGAGTGGTTTAGAAAATTGCTCTGGCACATCAATTGTCTCAAACTCCCTTGACGTCCTAATATCAGTCTTGTTTGCATTGGCAAGTGTAATTCCATTGCTGATTTGTGCCTTTCTTCATTTGGAATGATTGCATTCAAGCATTTGATCTAATTCCTTGACATTTATTTTTTTTGATCTGCACATTCTCAGGTGAATTTGTTGCCTTTTCCTTCTCTTCCTCACATTCTAGAATCACTGCACCATTATTCTCATATATTGATTCTTTTTTGCTACACCCTCTTTTGTGCCACATTGTGCATACTTCTTGTCAAATTTGTATCTCCTCTAGCTTGTCCAAGTGGCTATTAGCTACTTCATTTGCATATTTATTTGTTGTCACAATATTATTATCTCTTCATCACTATTCCACATTTATTTGAATCCTCATTTTTTCATTGATCACTATCCTCTCTTCATACCTGTTTATTTGGGCCCATTATTCTCTACTTCAAGTCCAATATCATTCTTTTGCATCATATCTGCCTTTCTCACCTGTTTATTTGTTGCTGCCACTAATATTGTATCTTCTATCACTTCTATACTAGTTGCGTTCACAGCTTACAGACTTGCAACATTCTGGAAACCTTGTGACAGCATTTACAGTTTTGACAACATTTACAAATTCTTCTTTTCTTCTTCCATTTACTGTCATCCTTCATTCACTTCTGTTCCTCTTGGATTCATTGCACATGATATCTCAATTCTTGCCCATCTTAGTCATTCTTGAAGTATTTAGTTACTCGGTATTCATTGTTGCACATTTTGAAAACATTAATTTCTGCAGTTTACAAATTCCAGTACTTTCACCATTCCAGCCTTTCTTCTCACATTTTTTGCATATCAGCACCATTTGGTCCCTATTGAAATTTCTTCTGCCTCATTACACTAGCTCTTTGTACTGAAATATATCCATTGTACTCTTTCTCTATTTTGTGGAATTCTTAAGTGTGTCTCTTTGCATCCTTCACACATCTAGGTTGCATTGTTGCATATTTTGAGCATCTTGTGGTTCCTGCATTTACAACGGATTTGCATAACAACTGTGCCATTCTTGGTGCAGGTGACTGTTGACACTCCATACATTTACTACATTGCATCTCATTTTTAGCTTGTATCTTCACTTTGAAGTATTTACAGCCTATGTGCTCTTAATTTGCAGCAATACTATATCTAGCATCCTATCTTTCAATTATCATATTGCTTCTAGAGATTACTTTGAAGATTTTAGAGCATTCTGAGCTAAGTTGCAGTGCTTTATATTTATTTCGATTTGCCCTAAGAACATACAAATATATAAATAAAAAATCAAATGCATTTCTCCCTTTTTGCTTGTCATTGCAATAAGAATTAGGCCTTGTATGTTGTGTGAGAGTAAGCCTAGGTTAGTTTAACTACACGTCCATTTACTTTAGAAGGTACAAATCTTCTTTGTTGTTGGTGTTGATTTTCCTATATGCTCGTTTAAGAGGATTGTGAATTGTATTCTCATTTACTTATTGGTTGTTTGACTAAAATCAATCATGACTCCAAGTTTTTAAATTAAAGTTTGGAAGCACAAGCTACTCTTCCCATTCATTCTAGCTCATTCTTGTCTATACTTTCGAGCCCAGTCACTAATAGAATTTGCCTGGAGCATGCCACCTCCATCAATCCTTTTTGTCTTTTTATTACTATACCAGGTCGGGAACAATGTCATGTCCCCCCCGAAATCAGAAACATCAAATATTAAATAACAAGATCAAATGAACATTAAAATATAAATACGAGTAATCGCAAATATATCAAAATACAAATATGAGAAATCACAATTTTAATATAATTATAATATCATAGATAATATTATAATTATAAATAACATTACAAATATTAAATTAAATATTATAATCACTATGATATGATAGATATTAAAATATATATACAAAAATGCAATAATGATTAATTCGTAATTTTAGGATTAATTAAAGTAATTAAATTATGATTTCAAGATTATGTTAATTAAAGGTAATTAGACTATGATCTTAGATTCATACTTATTTTATGGTTCCAGAATCATGACTAACTCATCTTGTGAGGGTCATTTATAGGATTATATTGTTCAAATATGATCAATAACTCATGCACATTCTCACTTATATCTTATGATAGTATTTTCAAACCTGAGTTTAATCAATTTACTATGCATATTTATAATCAGTTCTCTGCTTATATTATTATGTTCATGTTCCACCATGGTAAGGAAGAAGGATTACAGAGGGAATGCTGCAAAGGGGTCTCTCCTAGATACGCCACCCGGGGGGGAACAAGATGAGTCCACAAAGGGCCAAGGGGGTACTTGCCTTTGGGGTCAAAGGGTACTGCCCTTGGGTCTAGATTGATCACCAGAGTAACCATTCTAATCTCACTCTCCAACCATGGTGTAACAAGAGGGGAGGATTAATTATGGGGAGTAGAAAGCGTTTGGAAGGATGAGAGAATTAGGATCGTTCCTAGACCAACTCATATGAATGGCATATGCCACATGAGGTCAAGGAGGTCGTCTCATATGAATGGCATGCACCACATGAGATTAAGGAGATAGCCCCATATGAATGGCATGCGCCACATGAGGCCACGAAACCTAGGACACCCCATCAACCACGCTCTTCCATGCTTCTCCCCATGGTGGGCACCTCGAGGTGAGGTAATAATCGGGATAGTAAAATTACCATGGAATTACTAATGTTGAAACATGATGCTTCTCTTGTTAGGTTACGGCTATAATTGATATCTAACTTGTTTGCAAGATTACCAAACCAAGGTACTCTCTAAACTCGTTTATTCACTTGTGAAATTGATAACTAAAGTTAGAATCAGTATAATCCCTATTAGGGACACTACAAACAACCCCATAGAGCTGGGAGAATTCCATGAATCATGCAACCTGGCCTTGCAGCCTCAAACCAAAATAGCGTCGACCAGCAGTTCCATCAACTTGTTCTTCAATCTACACAATATTCTCATCACCTGGTTCCCCAATTTCAGGCCCTCAACCAAACTATGCAGTGGTTGAAAAATTCTGAGAATGAAGAGCCCGTGAGCAAAGACAACTCCTCCAACAAGAAACACAAACAAACCAAGCCAAGCAAGCCAATCAACAGAATCCTTGAGTCTATCTTTCCTTAAAAAATTTGGCTGTTCTAACCCAACCTTGGGAAAGCATGTGTGTGAGGTAAAACATATAGTTTTCCTTCCATCAGTCAGCCACATGAGCAATTGTACCAAGGAAGTGATTATATTGTTACTAAGAGGGGATGTACACACATTTGCTTTTCAACATGCTTCTTCAGTTTCAAAAAAATAACAGTTGAAAACCATTCAGCTTGGAAAGAAATGGTGGGAGATTGGAGAATACCTAAAAAGATCCCAAAGCACCAGGTTCAGGTACTTGTGTCTTGATATTAGATTGATTGCATACAGCCCCATAGTGCTGAATATTTGAATTTTTTTATTCCAAGTCTGTTGTTTCCTGTGATACACCTACTTTTCTTTATTTTCTTTGAGGGATTGGCATTTGTTGGGCACCTAATTGTCCCATATCCCATAAGACTCCACATTAGACAAAATGGGAATGGACGGATGGTCCTATAATTTGATGGATACCTTGGTCTAAAGCTTTACATTCCCAAATTGGATGGTGCTTTTCTTATTGTTTCCCTTGACTGGTGTCAAAATCAGGATCATGGTGTGCAGATGACTTTTTTTTATTGCATTTGTACTTTGCAGTATCATAAGGCTAAAGTTTACTAATGATTTAGTTTTGCCTCTGTTTTTTCCTTGTGTTGCTGATTTTGAAGTCTCAGAAATGGATGTGAGTTAAATGTGCTCCTTTACCTTTCCTTGTTGCTGCACTAGTCGGTACATTCATGCAGGTGATTTTCCGTTTTTATGTGTATCACAGGCAGTGTTTTTCTCCTAGACGCCTTGTATGTCTTCCATTTCTTCTATTCCCAGGTCTGTAGGAGCCTCAAAAGGGTTTGAAAGACTGACCTGTTTGGCTGGCTAGTTTGTCACTTTCCTTTTCTTGCATAGGCCCTTTGACATTTATCTTCTTCGTGATTCTCTTGGGTTCTTCAGGCCATTCCCAGAAATGGGAGTTGCTTTACATTATCCTCAGTTGGTCAAGTGTTTTCTGCTTCTTAATTCTTGTGATTGTTTGGCTCAAGCTGTGACACAGGCAGGTCTTGTTCTTGTAGAGTGGGACATAACCTTGCCAAATGACCATGCTCGCGGTAGGTCCAGGAGCAGAAGGGAATGTTTCATAGTTGATTGGTTGCTCCCACTCTATTCTTCCCATTTCCATCAGTATTCGATCAGTTGCTTCCACTCTATTCCTCCCATTTCCAGAAGCAAATGGTCTATCCATATATGTATTGACAAATTCTAGCACAGTTGAGAACCCGAAAGCTGTAACATACTCCCCAATGGCACTTTCCATTTTCTTGGAGTGGTTCCTGTCTAAATTCACTTGAGAGCAATGGAAGCCTTAACCATTCATGTCCTAAACTTGGTATTTTCTTGATTGAGTTGAAAGTAGAGGACCACAGTTTCATGAAAAGGCCAGATATTTTCAGACCCAAGGGCAACCCTCAGAAGCTTAATCTTTTTCCCACTTCAATGAGAATACAGCAATGAAATATCCTGTTTTCTAGGTTTTTTGTACCTAGAGTCAGAGTGTTTTATGACCAAAAGCCCCTATGAAATGGCAAATTAGGACCTTTGTTGGTGTGAATAAGGTCTTATACCTAGCTAATTCCTAGTAGGGGGCTTATTCACATGTTAAGTTTACATAGGTCCTAGGTGACCTTCTAGAAGTCTTAGTTGTCTAGATAAGATCTTATCATATCTTATCTTTTTGATTTCTTTGTCAAGTTAGTTGTCTCATAACATAAGATTAAGACACATGTCACAATCTTGTCTAATCCTATCTCTCACCTTGACTTTATAAGCAAGGCATCATAAGTACATTTACATATTCAATCTTATAATCTTGCATCCAAAATCAAGCAAGCTATTCTTGCCATTTTCTCTCTTGTGGAAGATATTTTGGTCTAGTAGTTGAACCTAGAGTGTTGGGAGTTCACCATTAACTCCTACATGGTATCAAAGCTCCAGTGTTGCAAATCCCTTCCCAAATTTGAGGGCCATATCTTGGCTTAGAGATTTTGTTAGGTGCATTTTGGAGTTTCAAGGATTTCACAGTTGAATCCAAGGTGGTAAAGAAAGTCAAGTTTGCCATTCGTTTTGTCAAATTTCGTTATGTTTTGTCAAATCTACAAGGGTTTCAAGTAGAGTTAAAAGTTACCAGATCCAAGAGGTAGCTGAATTTTCAGAGCACTTTGGGCCAAATATGACCCTACCACCATGTCTGAAAGGCTTGAAAACCTAAGGGTCGACTATCAAATCATCGAAAACGAATACTTTTGTTTTGAGGGCATCAAAGATTTTTTGCAGTAGTCGCTGAAAAATTTCATACAATCCAGATTTGTATCGTACGGCATTGTTGGATCTGCAGCAGTCGCCTAGTTGCTGAGAATATTTTGCAGCATATTTTGATTCTTGTACCTTGCTACCGTAAGCTTGGTCTGCAATTTGCATCGTCAGTACGAAATTTTGCACGTTGTTAGTTTAATTTATTGCTAAAAAGTTTTTTGTTTTATACAAACCAACAGTTTGGTTGTTTAAACTGCCTACAATTTTGCTTTGGGGCCAACGGGTTTTGTTTATCCACTAGTCACGTAGTTTTCCTCCCGCAGTTTCTTGTAGCACAGGGGGCTAAGCCTCAGGCGACACGGGTATCTGCTGCCCACCACAAGCGGCGCCACTGCCACCTACTTGCCACCACTAGTGGTGGGCTTTTTTATTTTGCCTCAACTTTGCAACAGATCACATGGAGGACCATGCACTGGCCTTGGGGGACTTATATTTTGCTCCTGAGGCCCTAATAAGGCAGGCTTTTTTTGGAGGCCATAACTTTTCACCAGGATATCGAAATTTTGCAAAAGAGATATCGTTGAAAAGTTGATTCCGCATACTTCACAGTGGTGCAGGTATTTTTTGCCAAATTTTGCTGCAATTACATTTTACTGCTGATTGAAATCAGATCTTGTTTTCTGGCTCTTGAGCTCATAACCTTTTGCCACGATCTCCAATTTTCACGATTCTTGCGACGTTGGAAAGGTATTGAGGAGCTCTATCCAGCCATCCATGCATTTTTTCTTGTTTATGTCCCAAGTCTATTGTTGATTCAATTCTTGCCCATTGGGTATCGTAGAGGATTACTTGGATATTTTGTCAGTTGGGAGGGTGTTGTTTTGATCATTATTGTCATGTCCCCCAAAATTGTAACACTAAGCTAGAGCGTTTAAAGACAAATAAATAAATAACATACAAATAATTGTCAAAATCAAAACATGTGTAATTACAATTTAAATATAATTATCATTGATAATATTATAATTATAAACATAAAATTAATAATAAATATAATATTCAAAATATACAAATTATAAATGAAATATAAAATACAAATATAGTGCTACAAATCATAATTTAAATAAAACACCAATTAATAAATAGAATGACTAAACAATATATATATTTATGATATTAAACTATATTTAAAAAAACAAGAATAATAAAGTATAATATATATTCGCACACTCAAATAAAAAATGCCTTAACTACTGCATTGAAAGCAGCATTCGTCTCATGAAGAGACACAATCTTTAATCGCCCTCAATGGATCTTATATTAAGGCGAACTTATGAGAGGAAGAGGATCATGGAATGGATGAGAAAAAATCGCTGGAAAAGAAAAAGGTAGTGATTCATTGTAGTTTAAACTAACAAACTCTAAAAGGCATGAAAAGAAATAACTATCGGTTACTAGAAGGCTGCGGCAGAAATTAGTATTTAAGTGGCAGCACTTAAAATAAAGTAAGTAATATTTAAACAAAGAGCCACGTCTATTTGCTAAAGAATGTCTCTCTCTCTTCATAAAGACAAAGATAGAAATGGAGACGGAAAGAGGAGGGGATAGGAGGGTAAGCATCAGTAAATAAAGGATAAGAATGTGGAAGAAAGGAAAGTAAATACAGAAGAAGGGAATTATCGATGAGGTCCCTATGATCTGCACAGTCGGAAATCTGATAAGGCAGTGAGCAGTAAATATAGATACTTACACATGTACATAGATATATATTCATATATATATATATATATATATATATATATATAGTTACAATAATGCTATATAAATCTTTATTAGAAGTACTGTTGTATGCATATTTATATAGAATTCATATACGTGCCCATATACATATTCATATAGAGGTCATGGCTTATATATTTATAAATGGAGGTCAATTAGAGATAATGTCACATACATACTTATGCAGACTATATATATTTTCGCGATTGTGCAATAATGATGCTTGCAGCAATTATGGAGCCTTATAAATAATTATGATGCTTAATATAATTATGGATAATAGATTCTTATCTGTTGAGTCACACTAACGATATCTTTTGAGTGCGAAGAAACAAGAACAATTGAATCTTACGAAGATACATCATCGCATCAAAGAAAGAAGACAGATCGGGCTCAGGGAAATAAGTTTGGAAGAAGTCCAGTTAGTACGACGATCAGAGGTAAGTACCCTCAACCAACTGATATAACATTGAGGTTTATATAATCGAATTCCAGTTCCCATGACAGAGGGTTACAGAGTAATGCCTAACTCATAACTTATTAGAATCAATATCAATAAATGTTCTAATTTGTGATGATTTGTGAAATCAATAGGATAAGTGAATGCATAGAGAGATTAAATGACACGTTTGCAATCAATAGATTTATGTATCTATTTATTGAGTTCATCTCTACAACGTAAGTGAATAATAAATTCCACATATAGAAATAAATGGATATTATTTGTCAATATCACAATAATGTTGCTTACAGCAATTATTGTGCTTCCTTGAGCTTTTATGACTTTACCTTGAAGAATAGACTTCGGGCCAAAATCCCCTTTCGCTAGCACTCAATAAGGATAGGGAGTTTGTGGAGGGAAAGGCTAGTAAATCGCTCCATTGATGGACGGTCCCAAGACAGGTGGTACACCTTAAGGGAGTCCACTTTGAGATCATGCACGTGCCCTTGGCACAATAAACCTACCGTCCAATGAGGTAAGGAAAGAGGAAACAAGGCGAAGATCTATTCCAATCAAGAGTAATAAGTCATATCAGTTTATGATGTGTTTATGAACTAGATGATAATGCATCTGCCTTATCCTTAAAATGCTCAATCTGGAGTTGTCTAATTTGATTTGGATTAAGGAACTATGTGTATTTGTCGATAATGCATGATGTGCGCAGGCCCTCAAGGCAAATTACATGTGCAAAATTAGGTGTTGGTAAATAAATTTCTTGACCCTAACTTGTGCATTTTATGTCTCTAATAAGGGAACATTACAATTATACTTCACTTCAACCAAATTTCATGTATCGATCTCTGATTTTATCATTTGAGAAGTGCATCATTGTTGTAATCAAGGATTATGCAACTCATCCTTCTATAATCATTCTGATTAAGGACAATTATGAGTCTTGGCAAAAAGGCATCCTAAGGACCTAACCCATTGCAACTGGTTCAATCTTTTGCATCATCTTTATGGACTCATTCTTGAGCCAAAGACAACATGGAAGTAATTAGTTTGGGGTAATAAGAATGATCATATCATAGGATTGATTGGTTGTAGTTTCAGTGCAAGCATCTTCAAAGAGACCTACAATCAAATTTCAGGAATCTCGTGCCCATGCATAGTTTGGACCAAGATTTGGGAAATTTTTGGAAGTCCACATAATCCTCCATTACCAGTTGATCTTGCATCAAATTGCCTCATTCCACTTGATGATGTTGACAATTTACCCTTTGATGATGAAACCTTAGAGGAGTTTGAATATGATGTAGAACTTGAGCGTCTTGATGATCTAGAGACTTCTCTTGCAACTCCGACTTCTCCAATTGAGATCACACATTCATCTTTTGTTGGTGATTCATTGCGAACTTCTAGTGATTCATTGCAATAGGTATCTAATTGCCTTCCCAATTAGGATTCTTATTTAGCAGACATTGCATCTTTGTTTGTGGAGTCTCACATTTCAAATTTGCAAGACCAATTTGAGGGTTTATCTCTCCTATTTGATGATAGTCATGGCACAACTATGTCACTTCATCTTTGTCTTTGGAGATAGTTCAATATTAGTTTCCATTTGTTCTTGGTTTGTCACTTTTTGTTGAGATTGGGTACATACCTGATTGGATTGTGGCACCATCTTAATCTACCAAGAACATGGCAACCCATGAGAAACTTTCAGAGACACAAACTTCATACATATAGATTCTTCTTCCTACCAATTCCTATTTGAAATGCGATGCATTCTTGTATTTGTACTTGGTCTATCTTCTTCCCAAGGGGAGAAACATTGTTTGTAGGAAATGGATCATGTTTTGTCTTCAAGCATTCACCATTTTTGTAGGAAATTACACATTGTGGGGGTATATGTTAACTCTCTTTTTCCCTCTTATGTGGGGGTCATTGATTGTATATGCATGATGGATGTAGTCGTTGGGGGGTATCATTGAGTCCTCCATACATCATCCTTGTTTCTATCTTTTCTCTCTTTTGGAGAGGAGTTTTGTCCCACTGGGTTTTCTGCCCTTCTCCGTTTGTGAGAGATTGCATTTGTACATGGGTACCTAATATGCCTATTTGCCAAGACCCATAATAATCCTTGCATCTTTGCATCTTTGCATAATAATTTACTCCCTAAGTTGCACTTAGGGGTGGTGTTGGTGTGAATGAGGTCTTGTACCTAGCTAATTCCTAGTAGGGGGCTTATTCACATGTTAAGTTTACTTAAGTCATAGGTGACCTTCTAAAAGTCTTAGTTGTCTAGATAAGATCTTATCATATCTTATCTTTTTGACTTCTTTGTCAAGTTAGTTGTCTCATAACATAGGATTAAGACACATGTCACAATCTTGTCTAATCCTACCTCTCACCTTATCTTTATAAGCAAGAAATCATATGTGCATTTACTTATTCAATCTTGTAATTTTGCATCCATAATCAAGCAAGCTATTCTTGCCATTTTCTCTCTTGTAGAAAACATTTTGGTCTAGCAATTGATCCTGGGGTGTTGAGAGTTCGCCATTAACTCCTACAACCTTTTCCTTGAGCAGCCATTGTTTGTTTTTCATCTCATCCATGAGGAATGTTACAATACACAGATTTTCGATCCTTAGATAGCCAACATTTTTCTTTTTTTTCTGGGAAAATTGGCCTTATAACAGTCCTGTAGGAATGGTATTTTAAGAATTTGAGTAAATCCTCCCTGCAGATCTGATAGGGCTCATTGGAGACACGGCAGATCTGAAGTTCTAGTCTGGATGTTACGGGTCTGAACTCTAAGAGGAGGACCTTACACAGGATATGGTAGGTTAAAACTCGCCATCTTATATTTAAAGTTATCTATCAATGTGTGATGTTAAACATAAGGTTACCTTCTAAAGATCTTGTATAGAGATCATTTGGTAGAGGATGCTCACTTTATTAAATATATGATCAACTTCAAAAATAAAGACCATAATAGATAAGGGAATCACACCCGATTGTGATTAATTACAAAAGGTGCATCCCACGCTGGAGTCAAATGACTGCTGAAAGACAAATAATAGAACATGTACATTATAGTCATAAATTTGTAGCTCTAATAGAGCTTAAAGCCTTGAAAATCAATAATACAGAGTCACAGACAATTTATAGAAATTCATGACCAGCTAGCACTCATAAAGTAAATCTTAATTTTATCTTAGAATTCTATGATATATTATTATCATGTAGTTTCCAGATGTCTATCACTATATTATATGTAAAAGGTAAAAGTAGTTTTTGGTCACCGCCAAACAAGGCCTCAATTTGGATGAAACATCCTCGTGAAGGGGATCGTATTTTCCATTTACGGGATTATTGAACGAGGCATACAACCCAATCCACCTCAAGAATTCAACATGTAAACTCGTCTATGAAGGACAAACACCTTCACCGTCATGCCTACTCAAGCTTTACATTCATGCAATGAACGGCAACTACAAAGAGGGCTCTGAATATCATCATTTTCCTTTTTCTTACTTGCAAAACCCCCACTTGCATGTATTTGCAACCTCTACACAGTACAGACCCCATTTACAAAGTCACATTCAGGTCCTTCCCATATCAAGTGGGATAAGCCACAAAAAGGTCATCCATTATAACAAAACTTTACCAGTTCTTACCACTAACCTAGGAGGATTACCTATTAACATTTTAACTGGACCAATAAAGACAAGGTAGTAATAGCTACATACACAAGGATAGAGCACCAATAACCTAGGAATAGTTGCATGGTACTTACTACTGGTACAGCAGAATAGTTGTCACAGAACTTTGGAGTTAGTTATTCAGTTAAAAATGAAAATAAAGACAAAGACTAGCCTCACCTGAAGGGACTGTGTATTGCAGGGAGGGTAGACTCTTCTAATTCGTTGAGGTATCTTCCACAACATTTCAATATGAGATTGTGTCCATGATGAGTTTACCATCACCAAGTTCGAATATAAACCCACCCATCCATACATCCAAGTCATTAGCTTGTAGTATACTGCCTTACCTGCTGATAGCCAATAACTGCAATAAGCAAGGAAGATTTTCGAATTAGTTATACAAAATAAAACAACTTTCTCTTTAAGTAAACAATTCTTATATCAATATCAATTGAAGCACAATGGGTAAAGAACTAAAGAATACTCTACTTGAAGCTTATTAATTTATTCATTTTATCTTTTTTATCTCTTCTCTACAAGGTTACAGAAATTATATTAAAAGACAGCCATTATTCTTATTATTAATAAAAGCGAACATAACTAATATAGATATCTTAAATACATCTATCTAAAAGACACTAAGAGGTATCAGTCTCAAGGTGCCTATATTAAATTTATGACGTAAGTTAGATAGGCATCTCCAACCTGATATCTTAGTGTATTTTTAAATAGATGTAATTAACAAATTAATTTAATTTTCTATATGAATGTTAAATGCTAATATCTATTTGAACTACTACAGATACACAAACAGATAAGTAATTAGATAAAAAAAGACACAAAGCCATTTGATTTACTTCAGAGTTATTTTATTTTATTTTAGAACTAATTTATTCACTGCATACATACATGGACACATAAACTTTAATATTTATTTAAGAATTATTTTATTATTTGAAGAACTATTTTTTAATACACTTGTTTTAATTTTTTATGAAACATTTAATTTTACTTTTGGAAAAGCCACCATTGATTATTTCAGTAATTGTTTTGTTTTGTTTTTACTTTGAAAAGTGTAGTAAATGTTATATATTTATATATTACTTTTAATAGTTTCATTTGCAGGTATTAATATATATTTTAAAATTTTGATGTCTTTATATTTAAAATAAATAAAAATTTGTTCAGTCCAAATAGATTTTCTTTCATGGTCATGATATCAGATGCTTCTCACCCTTGCTAACACTGTAGGTTATGCCTCTTGGCATAATTAGCAAAGCAAAATCATGACATCCATCATATCATAGTTTACTTAGGTGACCAACTCGTGAATACAACTTATTCTTCATTAAATTTGTACCTGCCTTATTAAAACTTCTGCTTAGAGTGGTACTCACCTTATTCCGAAAGAAATGAGGTGGGTAAGAAAAAAATATCAATCAAGACACTACAAATCTTGCTGATGGAAGCAATTACCAATGAAACAGAAATTGTTGGTGAAATTTAAAGAACGTTAGCTGCTAGACCAACTTGTGTATTCACACTATAACTTTCCTCACAATTGTTAAAAATGAGAATGATGCCTGAGATGAGTCATCAAAGCTAGCTACATAATATTATCAAGGTGGATGCTACTAGCACTAGGAAAAACAAAATCCACTGAATTGCATGCTCCCAACTTGGAAGTCACTGACATACACACCTAGTACAATAAATGACTCAGGTAATGACATTGAATCTTGACATCTTAGATCTCATCGATTCCCCTACAATATGTCCTACTAGCATATCCTTGTCCACCTGACACCATGATGCCCAAACAGAAATACACAAGTCATCTACCTCAAGAAAAAGTTTTATTATTAAATCCCTAAACTTTTACCAAATTTTCTTCTCTGCCTACAACAAAACTTTCTTTGGTCCTCCTCAACAGTACCTTTGAATTGTTCCCTCAACTATAAGCCCCTTCTCTTCAACTCATTACTCCATTACTTTTCTATCCATCTTGTATTTTGCCTAATCCGAGTATGGTGTAAACTCTTGGCCAAGAATACCAACTTCTCAACTAACACATTCACAACTACATTCATTTCTGTAGGCATTGTTGCCCAACTCAATCTGCATATGTAGCTTTAGAATTGCAAAGCATTCATGTAGATGATGAGAAATATAATGTATAATTCCTTTTGTTCACTTCTTGGACAGATTCTCGATGCAGGATCTCAACTTGACTTTTTACATATGGCTGTTCCTGTTATACTTAAAACTTACCCTGCACACTTTTGTATGTATCCCAAAGCAATTTCTTCTTCTATCTCACTCTTCTAGAATTGCGTTCTACCAAGCCTTGTTTGTTAACTGCTACTATCACTCATATAGCTTCATTCTTAAACACAACCTTTAATTAATCAAGACCAATGTTTGAGTTCTCAAAGATTTTAAACCAACTATATCTCTTGTTGAACTTGATGCTACCATTGTTGCCTGAATAGACCCGCGTATGAAGAATCAAGAAAGCAATCTCCCCTTTCATAAGTTTTTTGTTCATTCTAAAAGAAAAGAATAAACCAAGAAAAGTTTTTTTAAATATCTTGTACTATACAGTGTAATTTAAGATGCACAAATTTCAGAAACAAAACAGATTGAACATGCATTTTTTAGAATCCAATAAATACTGACCAAGGATTCCCACTGTAAAACATCTCAATAGAATTATTTGTAACTGATGGGACTACTGCTGTAAACCTAATCCAACTCAAAGAAACCTTTAAGACAAGGTAAAAAGTTGGATCAGGATTGAATGACAGGTATGACAACTTCTCTTTGGGATGCAAGACATGGCTTGTTTCTTTTCCAAATATGCAACTTATCTACGCAAACTGTCAACGCAATTATTTTTTCAGTCTCTGTTCATGATGGCATCCATGGTTACAAACTTACAATACTCTCCATGAGCTTGACTATACCCTCAAAGAAAACAAGGACATTCAGCTCCTTTCAGAGATTTATAACAAATTCCAAGTCTACCATTACTCTTATGTTAAAAATTTATGCCTAAATCAAGTTGACTGCCTATGCTTCATTTATGCTAAATAAACAGAATTAACATACCAAATAGGAAAATATCTTTCTTTTGATCATGTACACTCTAATACAATGGCCTATTTATTTTGAAACGTGTAATGTTCATCTAAAAATGCTTATACATATGTATAGGCACAATCATTAAATGGCAAATGAGTATTAGTGGTTGGGTTATATAAGAATCGGTATTACTTGATTTCGTATATATAATAAAACTTAGTCCATGCTATCTGATGTACATTGAAAAAGATTATTCACCAGCAAATCTTACCTCTAATGACTTCCAGGTCTTCTAGGTGTGTCTTATCCAGCCGCAATATCTACCTAACCAAATTCTTGTACTCTATATATTAGAGGCATGGGTAGCATATTTGTATAGAGTTTAGATCTGTAAGCTTGTTGTCCTACTCTTATTGGAGAGTTATAGATATAATAAGCATATATTTGTACCCATTTTAATTGTTCGTTGTTCTTGATGTAAACTTGGCTTGATCTATCAATACCAGTACAATTTTTCACATGGTAACAAAGTTCATTTGCTAGGCATCATCCACATGTTGCAGAGGGATTGAGGCTTGTGTTCATTGCAGCTTGTTCATGTGTTCATCATCCACTAAAGGAAGGCATGCCCCAAAAAATGCCTAAGGAGACTAAAAAAATGAAAATAGAAAATTAATCTTGACAACCCAAAAAAATGAGTAATTATAATTCAATCTAAGATAAAAAGTAGAAAAATGCCTGCCTTTTTGCAATGACATTGTTATTGTTATACATTGAATTGCGGCTCAGAACACGAGAAAGCATATCTGAACTGATTGTTGGATAATGTGTGTAACAAGCAACCTTACAGCCAAATAAACGTGCAAGAGGATATGTAAAAGCATAGCCGCTAGTATCAAAATAAAGAATGGGCATAAACTTGTTAAGAGCTTCCCATGCAAGTAACACTGAGCCAAGACTCTGTCCAATGAGTGTGAAATAGGGGTAAGTGGCTGCCTCTATCCACTTCCTCTTGTACAGGCGTACCACCTGTCCAAGAGAACACCAAAGAAACAATATAAATAAACAAATTAAATTTGCAGTTAAAGAAACATAGTGAAAGCAATTTTGGTAGAACCTAATGCAAAAGAGGTGCGGGTAACAATCGCTGCCTGCCTATTGCTCAAATTTTGAAGCAAAAGAAATTTTAAAAAGATGTGGCAAGATGCTAATGCATGCATATATAGTGCAGACTTTTATTCTAATGATCTTAAATTTTATCATGTTTACAGTTTATACTGCACTACAGTGGACAGCAAGCAACATTAAGCCTCCAAAATGAGCGAACTTTTATCCTGATCCAGATTAATGATCATAGGACAGGACAACCTTAGTGGAATCTACTGTTATACCAGATTTAACTCAAATTGGGGAGGCATACCATTGAGAATATAATTAAGATATCTAAAGGGCAGGATATACTTTTACTTTTTGGAAAACATATTAAATAAAAATTCAATTCTACATGTTTTGCTAGATACAGGGTTGGTTGTTGGAAAATTTGAATTGAAAGTGTGCTTATTCCAAGGATACCTGGATATCACATCCCTATTGTTAGGAAAGCCTGCTATTGGCAGTATTAATCCTTTGATAGGGCTATGGGCTGCTGCTCCAACCATGATTTGCTGGAAGATCTGGACAGAACAAAATCCTCATACTTTTAGGGGAGTGATTTCCCATTGGCATGAAGTTTCATTGAAGTCAGAGGCTCTGTCTCTGAATTGAAAAAATAAAGTCCTCTGGCAAGAAGCATTCTCCTCTTCCACGAGAACCAAACCTTTTGAACCACTGGCCCAAAATCGAAATCTCTAACAGAATGGATTATACTAAAGCCGGGAAGGATGGGCTGCAGATTTGTTGGAAAACTCCAGGGAATCAGAAGGCCAAATTGATTTTGATGGGTCACAAGAGAGAAGCCTGGCAATCCAGGAGCTGGATGCACTGTGCATGATTGGTTAGGCAACTTTCAGGAGCTTCTTCCTACTCTATACCTTTGGCAACTAACAATGAGGCTGAAAATTATGTTTTAGCAGACACTATGAGGATTTAAGTTATAATCAAGAAAAAATAAATTCATTACTTGAAATTCTTTTAATGTATGCTTTGAAATGATAACAATTTTGGGGTCATGTCTTATTACTCACTGCCAGTTTGTAATGCCAATGGAGAATGGGTATTTAGTGTTAAGTGCAAATTATAAAATGGACTAATGGTGCCATGAGGGCATAGTAGTAAGAATCAATAAGGGATTTTTTTTGTGTGTGGATATGCCTATGATTGGTTTGCAGCAGTTGTTTCCTTTTATCTTCTTTTCAGCTTTCCGGATGTAGTAGTGTCTGAAAGTTTGGAAGCTGTTTTGAATCCTTTGGTCCATCTTATGTACCTTTCTTCTATTTATCAGGCGAGGGTCTCATTATCTGATCTTTATTTACAATTTTTATTGTTTTTAAATTTCCATCAAAAAGACCTTCCCTAATAATTGCTCTCGTCAAATATGAGTACCATCTAGAAACACGGTAGGTGGGCAGAAAATGGGAATAATGACAAGAAAAATAAGATTACAAATACCCTTACCTAAATACAACACATGATCACAATTTTTAAATCGAAAAATATACAACAATGTTTTAAATTATGATCAGACAGATAAAGAAAATTGAACACAGCATATAAGAAGCTTTACAGCAGCAAATAGACATACAACACTGTCAATATTTCCTTTACGTCAGACTCAGAATACTTCCAGATCTCTCCTATCTCTCAAAAACTCTCTCTAGACCCAGCAACACCACCACCACCTTCCCCACTCACCCATCCCCCAATAAACAAAAACTACTATCCTTAAAAAAGAAAAATTCCAAAATGACCAACTAAAGCAGCTATAAACCCACCAACGGCAATTACCACAAAATTTCCTAAAATATCTGAGCAAAAAAAACGGACACACAGAAGGAGACATGACATTTAAAGGTCAGTTAAATCAGGCTCATTATCTGATCCTCATTCACAATTTTTTTTATTTTTTAATTCCCATCAAAAAGACCTTCCCCGATAGTTGCTCTCATCAAATATGAGTACAGTCCAGAACCACAAGTGATGGACAGAAAATGTGAACACTGACAAGAAAAATAAACTTGCAAAGGCCTTTACATAATCGTAATTTTTGTGGTGTAGATGGAGTTTCTGCATTTATGACAATGTTTTTATTGTCTCGGGATTATAAGAAGTATGGATCTGTTCTGAGAGGATGAGTTAACGTGCATTATGGCATTTTGAAATGTTTCTACGATAAATTAGAACTCCAGAGGTTGCCTTGAAAGACAACCTGCTTGCAGTACTGTTTAATAAACAGGAGGATTGTGCATAAAAGGACTCTCAATTGAACTTTAATGTAGGAATTTATGAATAGAATGATTGTACGGAGTCCATGGCTGAAAAGAAATTGTTTTGTAGGTTTGGATGTATAAGTGACACCCAAGTTTGATCCCCAAGTCCAGCTCTTCAGGTTCCTGAAATGGAACATTTGTAAATCTTTGTATACCCAATACAGCATCGGTATCACCTTCAATTAAATTTAACAAGAATTGTTGTGAAAATTGCACAAACCGATGATTTGCAACCACAATAACTCATTTTTAGGGTACATTTAGTGTTGCTATTTTAGATATTATGTTGGCTATTTCATTTCTGAAAAGGTTGTTAAGCAGTACATCAAAATAAGAATGGCAGCCTTTCTGGAACCCTATCACACCATTGTTCAGCACACTTGCATTTTTTAACAGAGGGATATGCAATGCATCATTTTTATAATCAGGGAATATTTGAAGGAATGGGGTTGAAACTTGGACCGTTGATAGTCTTTTCAGTAGGAAAATAAATAGTTTAATTTTGCAGCAAAAAGAATCAGTTGTGTCAGTGTATTTGTCTGAAGTTTATCAATTTACTGAAGTACTATGGGTTCGACCACGAGGAGATTAAGTCTTGAGTCTCGCTACTGGACAGCATTATCACAGATCAAAAATTGTTGAAGCCAGTGCCTGCTAGAAGACGAATATGGGAAGTTGGCTTATAATCTGGTTGCCTTTTTTTCAATTTTTGAATGTAAATAATAATCTATCAAACCGACACTTCATGTTATTCTTACAAAATTGGATGCAACACTATGAAATATTTTCTTTCAAAAAAGTCTTGACCAATGATTGCTGGAAATTTTGCTAATTGTGGACTAATTTATTTTTTTATATGTCAAAATTCAACCAACTGACGAAACATGGTCCATAAAAAAACCTTCAATGAGAGAAACCTACCTGAGGAGGAGAAAGAAGAGTTACACCGAAGCGATCTAGAGCTCGAGCTTGGAGACTCTGGGGCGAAGCTTCATCGCCTGTGTAAATAAAACATGTTAAATGAGGAGCTTCTTCCTGAATCGCCTTCACTGCACACCACAACACCTTTTCTCCTCCACCACCGTCGTTTGTGTACGGATGAAAGAACCCAACCGCCTTTTTCCTCTTTACTCTGCCCACCATTATCATTATTGCAATATAACTTAATACTGCAATTGTTGTCGATCCACAAACCCACACAATTATCATCATCCCGTGACAATGTTTACAGGATTGCCCTCTTGCCTATGTATATATCTGCGTTGAGTATGAACTATATCCTACTGTGTGCTTTTACCACCTACTCAAGGCAGCACCACCTAGTTAGCCCTCCCTAGGACGCGGTCCCAGGCTTCTGAATCTATTTTATGAGACTATGTGCAGGGCCTAAATTTTTTTCAGTAAAATACTATCAAAATTGTAGGAAAATTGTATCATATGAAAGGAAAAAGTTTAGACAGACCGTCAAAATCTAGATAGGATGCTTTTGAAATAGAATAGAATAACTTTTGATATATGTATTTAGTTCTGCTTCTTATATTCATCCTTCATTCTTTATCGGTTTTTATCTCAGTGCCAGTCTTTTACCTAGACTTCGAGTTCCACCCAGATACCATACCTTCCCCCATTCCGCTTGTATTTATGGATGGTTCGGGAGGTTTTTTGAGATGACAAAAAATGATAAATTAGAATTTTCAAAAAAAAAATAAGAGTCTTTTTTTTTTAACTTCTTTTATTTTTAGTTAGTATTTGTATCAAGGGGTTGAATTTTTTTTCAATGAAATGAAATGAAATGTTTAAATAACATTCACAAGGCTACAAAAATCTATGGGATCTAGGAAGAGCACGAGACCACCAACAAAGAGAAAGACCCTAAACAGTTTGTGATCTTCGTTCACTCCTCGGCAGTGGATTTTGATGATGTAGCTTGTCATTTTGTCCAACCTTGACTCCTCAAACAAGGTACTTAAGTTATCAACTTGTAGGATGTCCTTATAACTGACCTAAATATCTTTATACGTTGAGCATTCCATTACAAAGTGTCATTTTGTTTCAACCATTCCCTCGTCGCAAAATCGACATATTCTTTTTTCCCACTCTTCTTTAGGAATCACCCATCTGCCCATTTCACACCTAAGATGATGTGAACTAGTTCATAATTGAGCTATCGACATCTTTGCTTTCCATTTTATATTCGTTCATATATAGGCTTTTTCCTCATAGTCCCCCTTGGGGTTAAATTCTTTGATAGAGTAATCTTTTTTTCAACCTGATTGTTTTGACCATAGAGCATTTTTGAATTTTCTTTCACATATTTTGTTATTTCTTCATTTGTGCTTGGACAATCATGCACATTCACATCCCACTTTTTCATCCATTTTTTATTTTGTTTCATCCATGTATTCTTTCTTCTATCTAACTATTCTTCCACAATTAGCTTAGGCCAACGATGGTTCTCCATATTTAGGACCTTCTAGAGGTAACTTAGTAATTGAATCATCGATGAAGCTTCTAAGGGGAAGGTACCTATCTCCACCAATAAAATCTCATAAGGGATTGTAGTTTTGATTTTAAGGATGCTAACAATTAGATGCTTTGGATTCTTTCCACTTGTCTCCATTTCTAATTTGACATGTTACTGCCCCAAATTTCACACCCATAGAGAACCACTAAGGTCACAAGTAAGCCAAACAACGTTCTCTTGGTTTTCCAATCCCATAATTCAACATTTCTACATCTATTTTGTAGAGAGTATAACGCTTTCCACCCCCCTTGAATTCTTTTTGCTCTACATGTTTCCCAACTGAGTTTGTTGTGAAAATCAAGCCCAAGGTATTTGTATTCGTCCACTATTTCCAACTATCTACCTTCAAAGATAAAGTTAATTTGTTGTTTTTTCCTTCGCGGAGAGAAGATCATTATTTTAGTTTTGCTAGTGTTCACTTGCATCCCAACTTCCTGACAAAAAGATTCAAGAGCCTTCAAGTGCTTTCTTAGCTCATGGGTTGTTTTAGCAATTAGAATGAGATCATCTACATACAAGAGTAATGTTATTACATATTTGGCCAGCTAAATACCCTCCCCATCAACTTTGTCTATCCACTCTTCCAACTTATCAATGTAAAGCCCAAATAAAGTTAGAGAAAGCGGGCAACCTTGCTTGACACCAATGTTGTTTCCAAAGCACTTAAACATGCCTTTGTTTATTCTGATTTTAGCTCTGACCTGCTCATATAGCCTATGAATAGCCACCCTAAGCACCTTTGGAACTCCTAGTTCCTCCATTCAATTCCACAACTTGCCCCATGGTACTGTGTCAAAGGCTTTTTTTAAGTCTACAAAGCAACAAAGGCCTCCTCCCCCTAAACGTTCAATATTTTTTCAATCAAAAATATAAGAGTAATACCATGATCAATAGTGGAATGCTTTGGTCTAAAACTAGCCTATCCCTTCGCTCTTTTTCCCTCTTTCTCAAGCCAACTACTAATTATGTGTTCAATCATACTTCCAAAAAGTTTTCCAAGAAGCGGATTAATCATAATAGTGCGGTAGTTTGAAGGGTTATTGGTGTCACCACTTTTGTATAAGGGAATAACAACACTAGTCATCCACCCTTCTGGGAAGCCTTCTTCAATAACCCTATTGAAGATGCACTTGATATAAGGTGCAAGGGCCTCAATACCCCATTTTAAGTGTTCTTGTAGCCCATCAATAGACTATGTTTTTCCTCTAGCCAACCTTTTTACACCTTGATTGATATCTTTGATGGTGAAAAGTTTGGTAGTAGCCTTGATTATTGGAGGTCTATGTTTATCTT
>VDFB02281905.1:0-47565 GCA_007258455.2 Sequoia sempervirens
TGGGAGTGGTGACAAGGGAAGCCAAAACTTGCTCTGTCACTAGTATGTACCAAGCTAGCACAAAACCACCCCTTGGAGAAGGTGGGGTCCTCTTATGCCCTCCATTGCTAGTAGGTCCAACCTCTACTTTTATTTTTGTCAAAGGGTGTGAACTCCCCATGGATGAGGCAAGAGGCATAGAGGAGGAGGAGAAACCCTTGGTGGAAACCACCGAAGTATTCAACATATCCACAGGTTTAGGGAATGACAGGATGTCTAGAAGGGACATCAAGAGGGAGTGAGCTTTACCAAAGGTGATAAACACTGCATCTTTTTACAATTAGGAACACTCACTCTCATAGTAGGATCCAAAGCGAGGCTAAACTCAATTGAACAAAAACAGGGGAGGGAGGAGAGGAGGATGCATCATGAGGATGTAAAGAGTGATGTTGGATTTCCCTTACACCACTGGATGCTCCTGCATCAGACACCCAGGGTAATTTGAGAAGTGACCCCATCATGTCTCAGATGGTTGAGGAAAACCAAAATGGTCAACTTTTGCCTTAGACAACCTTGATGAATCTTCCATAGGAATTCTTCTCCACTTCACCATATATTCTTCATACAACCTGTTTCTGGTACTCCTCCCCACACAACTATCTAGGTTTGCTTCAATCTCCTCCTTTGAATTAGGTGTAGGAGTGTCACATTGTTCCATTATTGCTTCATCCTTTATGCCACCTTCATGATACTCTATCAAATCTACAATGTTGAACACAGGGGAAATATTGATTCCATCTAGAAAACTCACCTCATATGCATTCCCTGAATCATGTTTCTTCAAAATCCATGGGACAAATTTCCACATCTTCAACTTGTTGTAGGTTTCCATTGGAAACCTTTCTTTCGTCAAGTGGACCATAACTTCATCACCAACCAGGAACTCCTTATACCTCATATTCTAATCTTCCTTAGCCTTATACTACATATTCATCTTGTTAATGTGTTCCCTTACCTCTTCATGTAGGTTCTTGATGTTCTCTGAAAAGTCTTTGGCTTCGACACTTTTCTTCTTCTCTTGGTCCATTTTCCTCAATTCTAGAGCAGTTTTGGGACTTCCTCCATACCCAATTTGGAATGGTGATCTTCTTGTGCTCCGGTTGATAGAATTGTTGTAAGAAAATTCTACTTAGGGTAAGATCAGGTCCCATCCCTTGGGTTTATCTCCTACCAAGCATCTCAGTAGGTTACCCAGACTCCTATTCACTACCTCAGTCTTCCCATCACTCTATGGATGGTGTGTAGAACTGAACTTCAACTCTATCCTCAATTTCTTCCACAAGGTCCTCCAAAAGTACCCAACAAATTTGGTGTCACAATCTGAAACTATACTTTTCGGTAGACCATGTAGTCTTACCACCTCTCTGAAGAACAAATCAGCAATTTGGAAAGCATCATGGGTCTTTTGGCATGGGATGAAATCTGCCATCTTTGAAAACCTATTAACCACCACAAATACTGAGTCATTTCCCCTCTCTATCCTTGGTAAACCAAGAATGAAGTCCATACTTATATCTTCCCATGACCTCTATGGTACAGGTAATGGCTGATACAACCCTATGTTTTGGCTCACTCCTTTATCCCTCTGGAATACCCTACAACTTTGCACAAATCTCTTCATATCCTGTGATAACTGAGGCCAATAATAATGTTCACTAATAATTCCATAGGTCTTATCCCAACAAAAGTGTCCTGCAATTCCTCCACTGTGATTCTCCTTGATCAAGTTATCTCTCATGTAACTCCTTAGAATACACAATTGGCTTCCCCTAAACAACATGCCATCTTGGATTATAAAATCCAACCATTTTGTCTTGTCTAATGTAATAGGCTCCTTGCAAGCTTTCCAAGCTTCTGCAAAATTAGGATCTTTAGGATACAAGGTCTTGAGTTCACTGAACCCAACCACCTCAATCTGTATTTCTATCAACAATGTATGCCTCCTACTCAAGGAATCTCTAACTCTGTTAGAACTCCCACTCTTATGCTTCAAAGAAAAAGTATAACTTTGTAAAAATTATACCCATTTCAAATGTCTCTGATTTAATTTTCCCTGGCTATTGAGGTACTATAATGCTTGATGACCAATATACAAAACAAATTCCTTTGGTAACAGATAATGCCTCAATTTCTTTAATGCTTGAACTATTGCATAAAATTTCTAATCATATATTTCTAATCATACATAGAATACCTTTTCTTTGCATCATTTAACTTTTCATTGAAATATGCAATGGGCTTACCTTCTTGGCTCAAAACAACTCCAATGGCACTACCATTGGCATCACAAGCCACCTGAAAAACCTTATTGAAATCTAGAAGGGCTAACATGGGTTGTTCTATCACCTTCTTCTTTAGCATGTCAAAAAAAAAATTGCTCTAGTGCTCCACTTGAACTCTTTTCTATCCCCTCTCATCATTTTAGTCATGGGTGCACAAATACTACTAAAGTTTCTAATGAACTTCCTATAAAAATTGGCCAAACCATAGAAAGATCTCACCTCAGTAGTATTTCTTTGGGTAGGCCATTCTAGAATAGCCTTCACCTTCTCTAGGTCCATTTTAAGACCTTCTGACAAGAAAAAACCCCAAGTACACTAACTCCCTCTTCAAAAACTACACTTCTTCAAATTAATTAATAAATTCTCCTCTCTTAACTTCTCAAAGGCTCTACGAATATGCATTAGATGCTCATCTAGTGTCTTACTCAAAATCAATATATCATCTAAATACACAATAACAAATTTTCCTAGAAATTCTTTGAGTACCTCATTCATGAGCATGAATGTTCTTGTGCATTGGTTAGCCCAAAAGGCATGAATAACCACTTGAACAAGCCTTCTTTGGTTTTAAAGGAAGTTTTCCATTCATCACCCTCTCTAATCTGGATTTGGTGATATCCACTCTTGAGATCTATCTTTGTTAAGTATTGAGCTCCATTCAAATAGTCCATCAAGTCATCAATTCTTGGCAGGGGAAATTTAAACTTGATTGCTATCTTATTTATGACCCTAGAATTTGTACACATCCTCCACTCCCCATCCTTCTTTGTTGCCAATACTATAGGTATTGCACATGGACTCTGGCTCTCTCTAATTAATCCTTTCCCCAAAAATATGTTTCCTTTTATCTTTTCTTTTTGTTAGATTTTTTTGCATTTCTATATACCCTTTTCGTCGAATAAGAATTGCATTTATGCTTTTTCTAGTCAATTTCTATTTTTAGCAGTTTTGAATTTGAAGGTGTGAGGAGGAAAATGTTTATGGGAAGCTTCAAGACAAAAAAATAAGCAATTTGGTGAAAGAATCAGGCCAAGATCATTCCCGGTTTGAAAGTTATTCAAGTTTCAGTTTCCCAAAATTGCTCTGAAAAATATGCTGAGTCCAGTTTGAGGCACTAAATGGTCCTGTATGGGCCCAAAAAAATTCAGAACTAGAAAATTAGTTATTAGAATGTTCTACACTTTGATACCTTTCCAACAATTCAAACAGTTTGTCAAACGGAGTCCCGAATCAAAAGTTATGGCTTCCGAAAGTTGGTCATTTTTTGGAAAATTGCCAATTTTTGAATTGTGACTCAATTACTTAATTTCAATTTTCAATTTTTGGCACTCAACCACCTAAATTCAACTTTAAAATTATATTTTTTGGCTCCAATCCATAAAAAGGCTATTTAGGACTCATTTTGTAAATTCTGGGGTATTAGGGAAAAAGAGAAAGATTGTATTGGGGAAAAGGGGATCTGCTTTTTAGTAATAGTAAAGTTGCATGTAGTGCACCCTGTGAGGATCCCATCCTCTGGAATGTAATTTATATACAATTAGAACATATTTCCCATAAATAAATAATAAATTTTTTTTGCTGCTATTGATTCTTTTCTAAATCTTGGGTCTTGACTCTCATCATAAAGTAGGGGTGGTCATATCCTCTTCCCTTTTTTGCAAAGTGGCCTACTCAACTAGCAAATCCTTTCGTTGGTGCTTGTGCTCACGCACAAGGTAGTTTCTATGAATCTTTGAGCTAGAGGCTGGGAGTTGTGAAGGTATGTAAGGCTCCTACTTAGCCATGGGGTTTCCATCAAATCCATCTTCAGCAGAGGGACAAACTCCTAAATTGGAGCAAGAGGAAGAGGTTGAGAAACAATGGGGGAAGTTGTCTCTAGTGCCTCGGTGGTGAGTCTCTTCCCATTCACTACTTTAGAAGCAAGAGAGGTGGGAGACCATGGAGGCTAACATAGAGGATACCTAGTGGGGACCCTTACTTCTATCGTATCGAATGAGCCTAGGCTTCGTGGATAGAATAGGAAGTTTAAATGTAGGATGTTTAGGCTTTCACCAATTGAGAACCATAGGGTTATCCTAAAAATGTGGAGCAAAACCTGATGGCACCACAGCAGGGTGAGAGGAAGAATTACACTAGATAGCAAAGGTAGAAGAAGAGGAATCTCAAGAGCACTTCTCTTCTTCTCTTCTATAGGCCTTGGCGGCATCACTGTCAACTTTTAGGCATGTCCTATGCAAAACAACATAAGGTGATGGAGGGTACTTCACTCTAGGCATTAAGCACCCTTTCTTGTGCTTTTGATAAGTCTCATACAAGAGGTCATTCCTAGAAAGGAGTGGACCAATGGGTGTAGGACAAAATTGGTCTAAACAATAGCTACCATGCACAACCAATGGTCTATAACTAGTGTCATGGATCACATGGATTGAAACCTCATGAATAAAATTCAAAAATTTATGCACAATTGAGGGAACTACATTCATAGATACTAACTAGGGGCTACCCAACTTCACTTTGAAAATTTTGGACCTTGGGATTATGTCAAGCAACATTTTTATAAACTTAGGTCCAAAAAGGACTAACAAAATGATACTACCAAGGGGAGGTACAGAAAGTCCATTGTGTGTACAGATGGTGCTTACAGGTGTGTCATACCCATCTTTATGTAGGAATTTAATTAACATAATCTCCTTAGTTATGATATTTACCTAAGATGTTAGGTCAACAAGAACACCTACTACAATGTTCCCATTGATTCATGGAAGGACATAAAGAGGAGATGGTTCTCTATTAAAACCCATTGACAGGTCTTGCGAGGTGAAGGTTATACTTGGAGCACTACTCACAGGCTACAAAGAGGGGATAGGAAGATGCATAAAAGAGGCCATCACACAGACTAAATGATACTCTCACAAATCCCCTCATAGGTTTAAAATAGGACAATGATCTAGTTAATGCTTCATTCTACAATACTTATGGAACCTTCCAACTGTGCCTACTAGTAGTCACAAGTTGGGCTATAAGGTGAAATTACTCACAACATTCACACCTTCAATGCTCCTAGAATGCGAGGAAAATACCCTTTAGCACTGCTAAACAGAACCAAAATGGTTCACGTCAGGTTCACCAAAAATGTAATAGAAGGGGACCAATCACATCAAGGCTCTAGGTCACGGAGAGTCAAGATCAGAGGGTTGCACTAACTTACCTCACTCTAAAAGATGTATTGGGGTGATGATCAAGAATGAAGAGCACTATTTAGTACCTTTGTCACACTTCAGACTTGAACTTCAAGTTTAGACTAGGTGACCTAGTTTTTGGAGTTAGTATTGCACCTTAGACAACTCTCTATCTGAGGACAGTAGCGCAGTTATAGGATGAGAGTGTGGCGCACTAGCATCTCTTGGACATGTTGGTGTCTATATTACCAGAAAATAGAATGTACAATACAAACTACCTAAAAACTACCTGACAACCTAGTTAGTTGGTTTTGATGGGAAAAAGAGAATGAGAAATAGAGGTGAAGATGACAAGTAAATAAAAGCAAGGGTGATGAAGATAATCTCACAAAAGCACTGATTTTCCAACTAGCTCCACACACACATCCACCTACACACAAGTAAGAGGGGAAAATTGTTGGGGCTGTATAGGGGGTTGCCTCAATCAAATGCCTATTTTGGTGTTTCCACCTGCACAAGCAGCGAAAAAGGAACAAAGTAGAATAATATGAGAAAGAAAGTAGAAAGTAAGATTGCAATGAACACTAAAAAACAATACTATGCTACTCTATCAAATCACAAATGAGAGGAGTGAAGCGTTACCACCTCCACCCAAAAGTTCACTAGCCAATGGGGGAGAATGCAAGGTATGGACTTGGAAAAGTTACCACAACTGCAATAGTGATGAATGGAGGTCTCGCAAGACTCCAAGCCCATAAATTCTATGGCTTGCCTCACACTTTCAATGTGGAGTTGATGGAGCTTCAAATCTGTTGCAATGCTCACAAAATGAATTGCTAGAAGGATGGAGTGAATGAGAATGTGTATAATATTGCTAGAGAATGTGAAAGAAGGATAAAATGAAGTGAGAATGGATGGTTTTGAAGGTGGGATGAGAAGGAATAAGGTGTTTTTGGGTCAATCGGTGGAAGAGGGACGTTACAATTTGTCCCCAATCAAGTGTGTAATGCCTCTATGGTGCAGGAGTACCTTAGGTCTAGTAGGTGCAAGTTAACATTTTGGCTTAGTTTGATGTTTTTCTATGTAATAACATCTTGAAGAACATTTCTTATTTCTCTGAGGTATTTTGAGTCATTTTGGAGTCAATTTGGTAAATAGTATAAAAGTTGTTAAAGCAACTTTTGCATTTTTGGGAAGTTGAATAGTTGGGGTTTGGTTTTTGGAGGGAAAATGGTTGGTTATGTGGTGTAATGTATTTAAAAACATTGGTGAATGTTGGGACAATGTTCTAATATTGTAATTTTCAATTTTGAATAAGAAAGTTCTATGTTTTTTGCATTTTGGAAGCTTAATTTGTTACTACACAGACCTATATAGTTTCATTTGGCCTAGGAGTGATTAAAAAATGGTTGGAATTAATAGTGCATTGAATCTTTGTTTTTTTTCAATTCGTTTCATTTGAATTCATTAAGTTTGAAGCAAGTTGGAGCAAATTTACTGAAAGTTGCTTGAAACCCTAACTACAATGTTTTTTGACTGAAAATCATGAATTTCTTCCCATTCCATTGGTGAAAAAACCTCAAACTCAGTGGAATGGGTTTAGAAATGTTGTGTTTTTTGTTCTCAATGTTGCATGAGCAAGGGATGTAGGTTGGTGCAATTTTGGTGATGCCTTAACCTAATTAACCTCATGTATTAAGCATAAAAATTGCATAGGACTTAGGGATTGAAGTAGAACTCTTAGAAAGTTGTTAAATTTGCTTAGAAAGGTTTTTGGAGACACCATAAGGCATGTATAAGCCATTTTCATGAAGATTGGAAGTTTATAGTTTGAAAACCTTTTTGTGACCTAGTAGGATAAAATTTGAAGTGTAGTAGTCAAGACTTGGCCTCAGTATTCTAAAACACCCCCACCTGAAAAATTAGATATGTTGTCAAAGGGAATAAAGGGTATTTTTAATTACAATCAGAATTTGGGTATGATGTCTAGGTTGGAAATTATGTTGGAAAAAATAGTTATGGAGTGCTACTAGGAGTTAACAAACCTAAGAAGAGAAACCCACCAATAAGTGGTAGAAACCTTAAAGAATTGGTTGTTTTGGGTTAATTTAAAACTAACCACCCCTACTCTGCACCAAATTAGTATTAGAGCATAGGTAGGTCTATAAGAGGGAAAGTTTGAAACAAAAGGAGAACAAGATATATCCAGAAGGTAACCATATGGCTATGGAAATGAATGAAATGAAAGAGACGGCTCCAAAAGAGATTAAGAAATTGAAGGAACTGCAAGATATGATGGTAGCTAGGCTTGAGGCTATTGAAACTATTCATAGGAGAGGTATGGTCATAGGTGATGTGAGTGAACATGAAGAAGAAGGGGAAGAGGAGAATTCCCAAGAAGGGTCCCAAGAAGAGTTGGATCCTAATGAGCAGAGGATGGGAAAGCTACTAAAGGTAGTCAAGAGAGATAGTCACAAGGTAAAAATGGATTTACCTATGTATGGAGGGAACTTGAATGATGAAGAGATTTTTTATTGGATAGAAACACTTGATAATTACTTTGAACATGAAGACATACTAGAGGAACAAAGGGTAAAGTTGGAAAAAACAAAATTGAAGGGGCATGCCCTACTTTGGTGGGATTATGAGCAAATTGAAAGGAGGAAGAAAGGCATGTCAAAAATTGTCTCTTGGGATAGAATGGTGACCAAACTCAAGGGAAAGTTTCTACTGTGTGATTATGCAATTCAACTATTCAAGAAACTTAAAAATATTAAGCAAAGAGATATGGATGTCAAAGCCTATACTAAGGAGTTTTATAAGCTGAGTAGAAGATCGGGTCACATGGAGGATGATGTGGAGAATGTTGCTAGATATCTCAATGAGTTAAGATTTAACCTTCAAGATGAGTTGAGTTTGACAAACCCAAGAATGGTAGAGCAATAATACCAATTGGAAATTAAGGCTGAAGAAAAGCTAAATAGAAGACAAGACAAGAAAAATAAGGGTAGAGGAAACAATTCTAGGGGAAGAGGGTAATTTTCTAATCCAAGGAAGTCATATGAGAGCTAAGAAGATACAAGAAAATTCCAATAACAAGTTGCAGATGCAAGAAGTGGATTCAGAGGAGGTAGATCACGCTTTAGAGGAAAATTTGGAGGTCAAGGAAGAGGATCTAATTGGTTCACAGGAAAATGTTACAAATCAACAAGTTTGGACATCAAGCATGGAAATTCATTGAAAATCGGGCCACTACTTTAGTTGGAGGAGAAAGGAGAAATCATATTATTCAAGGATATGATTGTGAAAGTATGAACTCTCCATCACAACATGTTGAGCCAGAAGTTTTTGTTCAAATCACTCATGGTAAGGAGGACCCTCATCAAGGTACCAATAGAGAAGGAGCAACCACGAAGGAGGAATTTCTTCAAGACAACTTGTAACTGCTTGGCTAAGGTTTGTAAAGTTGTAATTGATTCAGGTAGTATAGATAATATGGTTTTAGTTGATATGGTTGAAGAGCTTAAGTTGTAAAGGATGCCACATACTACTCCTGACAAAGTCTCTTGGTTAAATGAGGGTCAACATGTTTTGGTGAATGAACAAATTTGGGTGGAGATTCATATAGGAGGGTACAAAGACAAAATTTTATGTGACATAATACCCATAGAAGTGTTCCATTTGCTACTAGGGAGGCCTTATCAATTTGATAGGTATGCTAAGTATGATGGAAGGATGAATACTTATGAGATAGAAAAAGATGGGGTCTCCTATACCTTCACACCATTGTAGGAGGAGGAAAAAGGAAAAACCATGGGATCTAATGTGATGAAGGTAGGTAGAAAGAAATTCATAAAGGTAGAAGAAGAGGACATTGACCTTGCAACCACTTCAAAACCTAGAGCTATTATGACAGCAAAAATGAAGGATGAATTGATTTTAGAGATCCAAGATTGGATTAAGAAGTATGTTGCTATGATGGTAGGAAGGGTATTCCACTTGTTGTCTTCAAAAGGGGATATTGGTCATTCCATTTCTTTTGTGTCAGAGGTTAGTATGCCTAATCAAGTAGCAGTTACAAGGACAAAACAATAGATGGAAGAGATGAGAAGCAAATGTGGAGAGGTCAAGGATAAACTACAACGGAATGTGGACAAGTCCAAGCACACAATTGAAGTGAAGAAGAAGGAAGTTCATTAAAAGGAAGGAGGAGATGTGGTTGTAGGTGATGTTGTACGTTTAACAACATTCTCAGAAAAGGAAGGAGTCAAAGATCATCCATCAAGTAGGCCTCTAAAGTTGGAGCATATCCTAGGTGCCAAGGAACTAAAAAAGACAAGGGATAATGCCTACTTTTGGTATTTAATCAATTGGAATGGTTTACGAAATGAGGATTTCATTTGGGTGTTAGAGAATGACATGATCAAGCATGAATCTACTATTGCATAGGACTTAGGGATTGAAGAAAAACTCTTAGAAAGTTGTTGAATTTTCTTGGAAAGGTTTTAGAGACACCATAAGGCATGTATGAGAGTTGGCATGAATATTGGAAGCTTGTAGTTTAAAAACCTTGTTGTGACCTAGTAGGGGAAGCTTAATTAGGCCTAATTCAAAGCGTAACAGTCAAGATTTGGCCTGTGTTCCAAAACACCCCCACCTGAATATTAGATATGTTGTCAAAGGGAATAAAGGGTATCTATAATTTTAATCATATTTTGGGTATGAGGTTTTTCTTGGAAATTGTGTTGGAAAAACTAGTTATGGAGTGCTACTAGAAGTTAGCATACCTAAGAAGAGAAACCCACTAATAAGTGCTAGAAACCTTTAAGAATTGGTTGTTTTGGGTCAATTTGAAACTGACTACCCCTACTATGCATCAATCTACCAACTTTAGATGTAGGAATCTGTCAAGGACAACAGTGTGATGCACAAACGCCCACGTGTCATGCATTTGTCCTAGACAAATATTCTCTCACTGATGGACAGGACAAATGTCAAGTGGACAAAAGGCATGTGGGTGATGTGGTATTTTTCCTTGAGATTTGATTTTCTAAGGTGAGGGTATGTGAAAGGGGAATTTGTACAAGGGGTGCAAATTTTCTCCTATACAAAACACTACTTGCAAAGTTCATGGATACGTGTTGAGGCATGTTGGGACTCATTTAGGTCCTCAATAAGATGTATAGGTTTCCCTCATTCTCATCCACCATGGGAATAATTTAGCACTAACCTATTTTTCATTTGTAAATGCAAATTGTGTATCGAGCTTGGGATGGTTTCAAGGTTGAAGAAGGTATAAGTACAAGTTGAGATGTTGGTGAAAGGAAAGATAGATCTGAGATAGTGATGTGTGATGCGATTTTGAGTAGATTAGTTCCAAATTCAAGTGTTGAGCTCCCTAAGCTAGGGAGCTTATGGTGCACTCTATCTTTCAAGCATGTCTACAAGTGTGTGAGAAAATTGTGTTGGACTTCCTATTGCATTGAGATAGTTTTTCTCCTTGTAAAAATTTTCTTCAATCTTCTTTGTAATTTTGTGGCAGTGAGCCCTTAATTGATAGCATGTCCTATCTAGGTAGTGAGCCTTTGTATTTGGTTTTGGAATTCTTTATATTGGGAGCTAATCCTCACCATGGTTTTTCCATCATTGGGTTTTCCACATAAATCTAGTGTTCATGTCTATATGGTTTTACTACTTCTAGTTTATGTTTCTACGTTTAATGATTAATCACACTAGCAGTGTAAATGTTATGCAAATGCTTGTAAATATAACTTCTGTTAAGTGCTTTGATAGTTAAAATTACTACAACTGATTCACCCCCCCTCTCATTTTTCTTGTTCAATAATTGGTATCAGAGCAATGTTCCTTGGAGAAGATCTTAACCACTTAAGGAATGTCTAGGATGATGAACAAGATCAATATTGAGTGTCCTAGGTTTGATGGTTTTGGATATGCATTTTGGAAGACAAAAATGGAAGGATATCTGGCATACTATGGCTATGAGATTGATAAATCTATTCAAAAATAGTATTTTTCTTCTACAAATGGTCTAAGTACTATTGATGAGATCAAAGAGCATGGAATAAATAATAAGGAAAGATTTATTATTGCAAATGGTCCTTCACATTCTAAATTAGTTAAATGTACATGAATCTAAAGACTACTAAATAGGTTTGGGATAAGTTGGAAAATATGTATGAAATAGATGAAAAGGTTAAACAAGAAAAGTTACAAAACTTGGAGGCACAATTTGAGATCCTATGAATTGGAAAAGATGGGAACATCAAATCCTACATGCAGAGAGTAGATGAGCTAGTAGGTGGAATAAGAGGACTTGGTGTGCAAATAGATGAATCTAGGATAGTGACAAAGGTACTTAGAACTCTCCCTGATATATATAGTGAAAAGTTATCTGCTATAGAGGAAATTGTGGATTATAATACTTATACTAAGGATTAGTTGATTGGGACTCTAAACTCATTTGAAATGATAAATCTTGGTTTGAAAAATGGAACAAAGTTAGAGACTTCTTTTAAGGCTACAAAAGTGGAATATTCAAATGAAGAAAATATTGATGAAGTGGAAGAAAATTTTGTACGAAGAATGAAAAAGGGCTCTAATAAGTATCAAGGTAAATTACCATTCAAATTCTTTAGTTGTGGAGGAATAGGTCATTATGCTTCAAGATGTCCAAAAAGAGCTAAAAGAAATAAACATAGAGAAGGTAAATAAATAAAAGGAAAGATGATCAAAAGAGAAAATTTTGTTAATGTATATGTTGATATTTTTGATGATAATGAATGCTTGTTCCTAGCTTTAAAATATGGATCTACTCCTAAAAGATGTGTGAAAGAAAGTGCTCTAGATAATGTTGAAGGTACTGTGGTCTCTTCTCTTCATGGTAAAAAAGAAGAGAACTATTGGTTCATTGAAAGTGACTACTCAAATCACATGAATAGTGACAAAAATAGTTTTGTTAAACTTGAAAAATATGATGGAGGCTTAGTTAAGTTTGGAGATGATTTTGGTGCTAAGATCTATGGGATAGGTTTAATTGGTTTTGATGGAAAGCATAATATTGATGGTGTCTACTATGTTAAGGGTTTGAGACATAATCTCTTGAGTGTTGCACAAATGTATAAAAAGGGATATAATCTTGTGTTCAAGGATCAAAAATGTAAAATCAAAAAAGGTTCCAGAAGTGTGATTGTTGCTATCAAGAAGACCGAAGGAAACATCTATCAACTTAAAGGTGCTGGTGGAAATTGCTTTATGTTTCAAATTAATGATAGTTGGCTATGGCACCAAAGGATGTGTCATATGAATTTTGAAAACATGGTGATAATTTGTGCAGTACAAGTTGTGAGAGATTTACAAAGAAATACAAAGCCTTTTAATGTAGTTTGCAAGGATTATCAGTTTGGAAAGCAAGCTAGAAACAACTTTAGGTCAAAGCAAAAATCTACTACTGAACTATTGGAATTAATTCATACATATCTTTGTGGTCCTACAATGGTGAGAAGTTTATAATATTATAGGTATTTAATTCTTTTGATTAAATACTACTCTAGAATGACATGGGTTACTTTTCTTAGAGAGAAATATGATGCATTAGAAAATTTCAAGGCATTTAAGGCAATGGTTGAGAATGAAATAAATTTAAAAAATAAAATGTTTGAGGTCTGAAAGAGGTGGTGAATTCACCTCCAATGAGTTTAACATGTTTTGTGAATCCCATGGAATAAGAAGATAGTTGTCTTCCTCTAGAACTCCTTAGTAGAATGGAGTTGTTGAAAGAAAGAATAGGACAATTCAAGAAGTTGCTAGATCAATGATAACAGAAGCAGGTCTACCACAAGTTTACTAGAGATAATAAATTCACATTATTGTTTGTCTGTTCAACCAAGTTCAAGAAAAAGCTAACAACACTAAGACTCCCTATGAGCTATGCTGTGGAAGGATTCCTACTAACAAGTATTGTAGAAAGCACAAATATCAAGGTTGATGAATTGAAGAATTCAATTGAAGTTGATGGATATGTATTCGATGAACCTGATTGTAGAGAAGTAGAAGACATTTTTGAAGAAAAATAATTGTAGAATAAAGAAGAATAAGCTCAAGTAAGGGTTCCTAAAATCCCTAAGTATGTGCAAAATAATCATTCAAAAGATCAAATCATTGAAGATAAGAGGAAAGGTGTATTGACAAGAAGAAAAGTTGCTAAAGTTGAGGTAAATTATTGCCTACTTTCTAAAGTCGGGCCTAATATAGTGAGTGAGGCACGTAAATATGAACATTGGATGAAAGAAATGGAAGAGGAACTTATGCAAATTGAGAAAAATCAAACTTGGGAATTGGTTCCTAGATTAGCAAACAAGAACATAATTTGAAGTGGGTTTTCAGAAACAAAATGAATGAGAATGGAGAAGTGGTAAGAAACAAGGAAAGGCTTGTGTGTAAAGGCTACTCACAAGTGAAAGGTATATATTTACAGGAGACATTTTTTCTAGTGGCTATAATGGAAGCTATCAGGATTTTTTTGGCATTTACTGCTCATAAGGATTTGAAAGTTTACTATATGGATGTGAAGTTTACATTTTTGAATGGTGAGTTTGAAGAAGAATTATACATGGAAAAACTAGAGGGACCCAATTATTAGATCAATTGGATATGGTTTACATATTGAAAAAGGATTTATATGGTTTGAAGCAAACTCCCAAAGCTTGGTATGTAAGATTGGACAAATACTTGATTAAGCAAGTTTTCAACAAAGGTACTACAAATAGCAATTTATATTTCAAAATTGAAGATGACAAGATCTTGATAGTAGTTGTGTATGTGGATGACATTATTTTTGGAGGAAATGAAATTGTGTAAGATGTTTGCTGAAGAAATGCAAAAAAAGTTTGAAATTTCTATGTTTGATGAGATGAATTTCTTCCTTGGACTGAAAATCAATCAAACAAAAAAATGGATTTTTATTTCACAATCACAACATGCAAAATAAATGTTGAAGAAATTTGGGATGGCTTGTTCCAAATTGGTATGCACTCCTATGATAATTGGCTGGAAATTGAGTAAGGGTGATGATTCTCCTAAGGTTGATCAAAGAAAAAATATGTCAATTCTTGGAGGACTATTGTATTTGACTACTTAGACCGGATATCATGCATGCAGTTTGTATTCCTAAAGAAAAACATGTTACAATTGTCAAAAGGATATTAATATATCTAAAAGGTACTCTGGATCATGGCTTATTATATCCTAGGGATACCGATTTTACACTAAGTTCTTATATAGATGCGGATTGGGCAGGTTGTGTTCATGATAGGAAAAGTACAAGTGGTGGTGCATTCTTTCTTGGATATAGATTGGCATCATGGTGAAGCAAAAAGTAAGATTTAGTTTCCTTGTCCACTGTAGAGGCTGAGTATATTGTTGTAGCATCTTGTTGCACACAAGTTTTATGGATGAGAGAAACATTGAAGGATATTAGAGTAATGTATGGTGATCTGATCTCTATTTTCTATGATAATACAAATCAATTAAAATTTCAAAGAATCTAGTGATGCACTCAAGGAAAAAGAATATATAAGGGTATGTGTAGGATCATCATGGAAAAACAAGCCCTTAAGTGGCAAAAAAATCAAAAACATCAGAGTTAGGCAACTTGACGTAAAAATTTGAATAAGTTATCTATATCATTTCAAAACTATGTAAGAATAGAATCTATAGAAAATTAAATGTAGTTTCTAAACTACTAGGTTTATTAAAAGAAAAGAAAATCTATTTGGTGAAAATTTGAAATTTCAATTCAATACTTCAATTTCAGGGAAAAAAAAGTAGGTGTCTATCTAACCACCTAACCATAATAAAATGATAATATTTTCTTATAATATTTTAGATATAAGTAGAGGACTTATGTCCTGATGTGATGCATATTTTTTTGTAATGTTTTTCCAAGTAAATAATTAATTATGAATTTTTTATTACAACTTTTAAAAAATATAAAAACTCATATGTCGACCACCTTAACTTGGTCAAAACTTCATGAAATTCAATATTTCTTTTTTTAATCCTATAGTATGTGAAGCATAGAATGTGACACATGTTTCAGATTTAAAAATGTGATACCATTTGAAAGCTATAGATGTTTTTCAATCAGCCTACCAATCAGGACTTTAGTCGTAATTCAAATAGAAAAGGAATAATGATTATTTATTAAATTCAAATTAAAGCATAATTTATATTGTTGGAAAGATGAGAATCTCATTTAAATACCCTTTTTGTTTCATCAATTTTGGGTAAAAAAATTCCGTCAACCACATACCCTACACATACCCATCGTATTGCAACTTTTTGGCCCATCATGATCCCACACATACCCATAAATCAAGTATCACTTTTTGAGAGAGAAGGTTATGGAGAATGAAGTAAATTTGGAGTATATACGTACAAAGGATCATATTGCTAACATATTTACCAGGGCTCTTCCTAAAGATACTTTTGAGTATCACTGAGAGAAGTTAGTGGTTATTTCCTTCTTTTCTTGAACTAGATGCATATGGAGATGCATCAATCTAGTGGATCTATGGATCTATCTTCCTTCTAGACTAATGATTGGTGTCTACCTCTTATGGGAGTAGGTAATGTCATGTTTTTTCATTGTGAAGTTGATTGGATATACTCCTAAGGGGGAGTATTTAGAGCTAGTATAGATCTTGGTTCAATGTCAAAAGAAGAGAGAAATGTAAAACATCTTTTTCTCTTTTCCATTGATGTTAAAGGGGGAGAGAAATGATCATGTTAAAAAATTTATCTACACATGGGGAGAGAAATTAAAGAATTTCATGAGAAAGTGTGTTCAAAGTTGTGTTGTCTTTGATGGTTTTTCACATCATGTACTACCATCAATGAAAAATGGGCATATTTTTTGCAAGTATGGAGGTTTTTTCATTAATGTCAATCGGTTGTTGTTTTCATTGATGTCAACTATATGTGTGAAAGCTCATTATTCACTTTATATGTCAAGGATATTGAGAAAATTGCAATAAAGAAGGTTTGTAGTTTATGCACGTATAGTTGAGATGTTGAAGACGTGCTATGAGTACATGAAGTTATCCTTATATTGTTGTAGTGATAGAAAATTTATACCTCTACATTTTCACACTTTTTTAGGCCCTCCCTACTAAATTTAGCCTAATGTTTCCTTGATTTAGTGTTCTAATGTGTTTAACACATTTACATTAAGTTTAGGGCCCTTAAAAAATAAATGTCTCTAGTTGTGCCTTATTTAGGGTGTTGTAAAGAGTACCTTTATAGTTTCACACTAATATAGGTTTTTTATTAATTAATTGGGCTTCTTTATCCCTTAATTGGCCTAATTTTCCATCCACAAGCCTTATTTAATGCATCTTTTTTGAGACTAATCCTGACATTTACTAATATCCAATCATAATTCATGTGTTTTTAAACTATATGAAAAGATTTAGTGATCTGGGACTCATATGCCACCTTGGGCATATGGGTCCCACCTAAGTTTTGGGGCCTTAATATGTATTTCACATTAATCTAAGCATTTATTGAAAAATGTGTCCCAAGCTTAGCCTAATGGGACTCATACACTACAACTGGAGTATGAGTCCTACTTAGATTGGACCTAAATTAAATTAAAATTCTTGGTGATATTTTATTCTCTAGATCTAATGTTCACTTGTAGTGTTGTAATATCAGAAAATTTGGCATGAAAAAGTATAAATGCAAGGGTATTTCACTTATTTTTCTCCTAGCATGTTGAACAAGCATCCTTATAGAAAATTTGAGTCCACAAGAGTGTTCAATAGTTTAAAAAAGAATTCAAGAGCTGATTATCAAGTTTTTAGAGCATCATTCAAGTATCAAGCATCATGTCAAATTCATCATGCATCATACTTGTTTTTGAGCTAACATTTGTGATGTAGGGTCTCATGATTCAAGCAAGCATTCAAGTCAAGAACCATACCATTCAAGCAAGATTCAAGATCCACATTCATGCTAGCCATTTCACACATATTTGTAGCACCCTATTCAAAGGTTTGGTTAGTTGTAACATTGTTGTTTTTTTCATTCATCATTCCTCCTTTCTATTTCATTTCACTTCAAGGTTTGACCAAGGAAAAACCATTTCTACTAAAAAACAACACTTTTCCCTCTCTTTAGTGTGTGATTTGTAAATCTAGATTGAAGATACATTGAAGAGCAAGATTGAAGGAATTTTTTAGGTTTGCAAAGTTGTCAAAGTTGTCACCTTGTTTACAAGATCACTAAAAGACACCTATAAAGTAGAATTTAGCATCTCAGATTCAAAAATGAGGATTGGAAGGAAGAGCAGAGATAGGAGAAAAAATTCAAACTTTGACTTTTGAAAAAAGCAGAACATGACTGTTATGCCACTTATGGCATATGAGTCCTAGTATAGGGATTTTTCTAGATTGTAGGAGTTCCAAACTTGTCACTGCCAAATTTCTATTCTTGACCAAAAAAACTAATCTAGAAAAAAATCACCTAGCCTAGTGTATGAGTCCCAATGAGCATTAAAATCAGTATTTTCAACATTTTAGACCTTCCTACGAGCTTCTACAAGTTTCCAAGTGAACCTTTGTACTTTCTCAATTTACTATTTTGATTTTCCTTCACTTCTAGGTCATTTACTTAAGTTTTACACATCATTAGGTTTTGCATGTTACTTGTCTTTCCAAGCCCTAGCTTGGTGGTGAACCCCCTTTTAGTCTTTAATCACACCCTAGTACACCTTATTGCAATATATCTTTCCCTAATTTCATCCTTGGATTGAGATACCTAAGGTTTCCTTAAATTAACTAAGTGGAATAGGAGGTCCTTGTCCCTTAGTTACATCTCCTAAAAGGTTGGACCTTATTTCCCTTCTTTTCATTTTGGTGAATCCAACATGAACACCTCATTTCTAATTTGGAGTTCATCATATTCCTAGATCTAGCTTACATTAACTTGGCATTAGTTAATTTTCATTTATGGTTTCTAAATCTTGCATTAGTGAAAGTGCATATAGATTGCATTTTTGCATCTTGCATCACTGAATTTCACCAAAATCTTTAATTGCACTTAGCCTAGACATCATACAAACCAGAAAACCTAACATTCACTCAAAAAAAATTGAAATTTGTGCAAAAACCATAATTTGGGACCCATACGCCCCTCTGGGTGATTTAGTCCCAATATAGGTGGTTTTCCCAATTTCTGGGTATTTAGTGTTAACTATTTATCAAAATTTGAATCATTGAGAAACCTTAATTGAGACTCATACACCCCTCTAGGTGATCTAGTCCCGTCTAGGATCAGAAACTACACTTTTTAGCATTTAAAACCATGTTTATGTGCTTTTGTATTCTATTGTTATCTTTTTGTTATAGTTTACAAAGTTCATGTTTCATTCAATTCATTGCATCTAGCTTAGATTATTTCATTTTTTCCATTGCTTAATTTCAAATTTTCATCTAGAATATTTAATTTTAGATTGTTGCATAGTGTAATTAGTAAATTACCTTGTTTATAATCTAAAACTTGCATTTACACACTTCGTTTTAGGTCTTTTCATTGAACTTTACCCTCTTTCCATTTTGGGTTTGTCTACTAAGTTTGTGAAATCTTGTATGAGCTTTACAAGCTGGTGTCCTATTATCAATACTATTGTGAGATCTAGTTTGAGACTCATTGTATCCTGTGATACACCATTGATCATGGCTCTTGGGTTCTCTAGTTCTCTTCTTGATAGTGTTGATAATCAACCCTATATGGATCCTAGTATGCATACTTCACTTCCCATGACTACCATGCCTTCAACCATTGTGCTTCATGTTAACAACACTATCCCTACCATCTCTATTTCTACTCAAGCTTTGGGATGCACTCAAAGTCAAGGTGGAACTTCCATCCCTACCTTTATGATACTTGTTTCTATTCCTACATACACTAGTACTCAACCTACTATAAAAATTCAACCTGCTAGCGATGTGGACACTTCCTTAGGTATTTCCACAAGGAATTTCTCTATCTCGGTGCCTTTGACTACAATATCTCCACAAACCTCCTCCATCACAAGATTACAATCCACTTGTCCTCTACATACATACACTACTCCACCTTATACCCCTCCACCTTACAACAACAATGATGCTATCATTAACACACTTTTACAAAACCATGGCATCTCTTCAACAACAAGTCACAACCCTAAATTAAAACAACAATTGTCAACCTTCACAATACATCAAAACAAATCTCCTATCCTTGAAAATATTGAGAGAAAAAATGCCACAAGGTGTAGAAGTTCCTCAATTTGATAAATATGGTAGGAAAGGATATCATGTTAACCATGTTTCTACTTTTATTGCTCTATGTAGTGGTTTCACCTTTGATGACAAAATTTTGGCTAAACTTTTCCTTAGATCCTTGAAAGAAATTTCCTTAGAATGGTTTTCCTCATTACAGAATAACTCAATTCATTCATTCAAAAAAATTATTGAGGCATTTATTAACCATTTACAAATGCAAGTGACCCCTAAGATGACCTTAGATGATTTGATGAGATGTATGAAAAGAGATGATGAAAAGTTTGTTGACTTCATTTCATGCTACCAATCGCTTTATTCCCAAATTGATATACAAATTCTTGATCCTCACCTTCAAAGAATGTTCATTGAGAACTTGAAAACTAAGATACAAGATAATACTAACATGATGAAATTCCCTTCTTTCGTACACTTTTCTACTACCCTTAGTAATTATCAAAATTCGGTTAGTGTACTAATTGTGAAACAAAGCCCACCTCTAGCCATTTTGAGAAGTCTAAATCAGCACACCAAAACACTTACCAATCCCTTAGAAAATAGAATAAAGTTTTCCTCCAACTAAATCCCCCTCAACTAACTCAACATGTTGATACCCAAGTTACTGCTGTAAAAAGGACAACTCCTTTCATATTTGGGGATCTAGCTAGGCAATTTACTCCCTTACTTGATACCCTTCATAGCACAATGTCACAAATTTTAGAATAGACAATGATCACCTTACCTCCAATCAAAGCACATGATCCTAATAAACCTTTACCTCTAAACTTTACATCGAATGCTTATTGCCATTATCACTAACAAAATGGACATGATACAAAATATTGTAAGCTTCTTAAACATCTTGTGCAAGACCTCATTGATTCTGGTCAAATTCCAATTGAAGGTGTTAATGATCAAGGAAATAAGTTTGTTTCCCCTCCTAACTAGAACATGTAAATCTTTACCAACCCTATGCCAAAGCACACTATTTCATTTATCAAAGAAACTAGAAAGAATGATGTGATGAATGTTAACACAGATAATGAAAACATGGATATTGTTGAGCAAGATCCTATGGATAGTAACGAACAAAGTCCTTTGGATGATATGGTTGGTTTGATCAAAATTCAACCTCATAAGGGTTGAACCAAAAATCCTCTTAAAATTGCTTTCTCCTCATAATATATACTTAAATATGTACTTTATTTTCATATTTGCATAGACTTTTTGAATCTATGACAAGCCCACTAATGGAATATTAATTGATCTCATATGTGGAGATAATGTGATCAATGAGGAATTCTTACTTGTGCATGAAATCTATCAAGAAACATATGATAAATTGAAAGCATGGATAAAGACACATAATGGCTTCACTTGCCCTATGATGGGATCAATCACCTTTCCTTTAATTGTTGGACCAAAACAATTAATTTTTTCATTCTCCATCATCTTGACATCGGACCAATTTCATGTGAAGCTTGGTTATCCATGGCTACGCTCCATGGAAGTCATCCCATCGATTGTGCATAGATGTTTAAAGTTTCCCATTGAAAATGACATCTTTACTGTGCATCATAGTAGCTTTAATCCTTTGTCTTCCTATGGGAACTTTTCATTGGATTTCTTTTTTCCTAAGCCTATCAAACCTATTAAACCTCATCAAGACTTCGTTTTCAAAATCTTGCCAAAATTTTAAGGCAAAATGTATAGTAAAACTATCCCTCAAAAACATGCATCAACCCACTATTGAGCCTCATATCCTTGATGAAACTATGATTGAACATAAAGACACACCACATATCCAAAAAAAATTATAACAACTCCTATGAATTCTTACAAATGACCAAGAGATAACGAAAACAATCTTGACATGCCTCCTAAGGTAAAAAAAAAGTTTACAAAGCTAAAAAGAAAGCAGTTGAACAACCTTTTATGGTTCCTTCCCTTCCTCTCCTTAGGGAAAAAAAGAAACCTATGGTCAATACACCTACTCCTACACAAACACAACTTGAAAATTATACTAAAAGATATAGAAATGATAGAGAGCATAGGCATATACTTCATGCTCTTGCTTCAAGGTTAAACAAAGATAAAAACAAAGAAAATCAACATTCAAACTTAATTGAAGCAATACATGATAGCTCTCCCTCTTTCCCACAATAAAATGATCCTATATCAAAACCACAACAAGGCCTAATCCTTCTTTAGACATTATCCTTTGACCTCCCATTGTGACTAACTTGGATGATGATGATGAAGTTGATAAAATCGATGAAGAAGTGCATAATGAATTGAATACATTGTTTTCTTCTTTTATGAGCTTAATTAACAATTCTCCTAGGAAGAGTGTTGGACTTGGTGATAACCTTAGTTCACCACCTATTATCCCTTTGGCTAGTTGTTTTCCTTATGTTTATACTGACCAAGACTAGGATATACATGACCTACTAATAGGTTGACACGTATGTGCCTTACTAGTCTTTCTTTTATTTTCTTTTGCATGTTTTTTTTTGTGTGATTACATGTGTGTAATGTGGTCCACTGTACTCTTTTTCCTAATGTACCTCTCTCTTTCTGGCATTCACATCTACATTCATCTCTATGTTGTAACCCTTTATCTTTTCATTTTTCTTGTGTTTTCCATTTGGGGATGATGCAAGGTGTCGAGACTTTTAGGTCTCTTCCATGTTGACCCAAAATTTGTTCCTTTGTGTTTTCTCTCTTCATGTCATTCTTCTTGTTCCACGATTATTTGGGGAATGATGACAATTTTGATCTCTCTAAAAAAAAATTGTAGCAAAGAAATATTGACCCCAAATCCATGGATCCCTATGTGTGATTTTGGGGGCAACCCCTTTTTCATTGGCATTATTCTTTTACAACTCATGTTTCATTGTGTGGTCTTCTTACTTCATGTGATGCATCTTTCACTTTGTTGTGACATTGGGTGTGATATCCTTCAAGAGCATGATCTCTCTTAGCATATTATATTCCTCTTAGTGGCTTGATGTGACTCATTGTATTCCCTAAGTTTTGAGTCTTCTATTGTTTGATTGGTCCTCTCTTGGAGACATTAGGCATGATGTTCCCTAAGTTAAGACTTTACATGAACTAAGAGAAACTCCTTTGAACATACCATACACTATTTTTCACTTAGAATATCGGCTATATGGACACCTTACATAATACACTTTGCTAGCTTGTGGTCTCATCTTGTTTGTTCATACGTGTAGAGCATACGAAGATTTGCTTTCCTTATGAAGCTCAAAGTTAATTTTTGGGTGGAAACTTATCAAATTTATCATGAGGTATAATTTTGGTATGGTTAGCATATTGGAGCCAAGCTTAGGTGTGACTTTCCCATAGCTCTTGCTTGTCTATGTGGGCACATATTGGTCCTATGTGTATGCATCTCGTTGGGGGCTCACCTAGTGGATGTAATATTCCACTCGCCCTCATGAGTGTGTGTTTGGTTTGCATAGAGGACATCATGTTCCACTTGTAAATGTTTCTTGTAGAAACAACCTAGATATAATCCACATTTTGCAATACAAATGGTCAAAGCTTAATCCAACCCTCTTTAATTTTTCTTTTTCTTTTTTCTTTTATGTCTTTGGCAATGTATGCTTGTTCCTTTATGTTTCTCCTTCCATTATTTTCATGTTCAACCTCTTATTCCTATGTTAGTATGTTATAGGATCTTGGATCTTGAGGGCTTGGCCATATCATTTGATCTTTAACATACTATACCATCCGTGTCGGTACACTTGGACCCCTCTTGATGTGAGTTTATCTACATTAGTGTGAGTTTGAAGCAATTTCATCCTCTCACTAAAGTGGGGGCTAAATATAGTGATGCAAAATGTATCCCTCTACATTTTCACACTTGTTTAGTCCCTCCCTATTAAATTGAACCTAATATTTCCTTGATTTAGTTTTGTAATGTGTTTAACACATTCACATTAAGTCTAGGACCCTTGTAAACTAAATGGACCTATTTGTTCCTTATTTAGGGTGTTGTAATGTGTACCTTTACACTTTCACACTCATCTAGGGTTTTTATTAATTAATTGGGCTTCTTTATTCCTTATTTGGCTTTATTTTGCATCCAAAAGCCTTATTTAATGCATCTTTTTGAGACTAATATCAATATTGTGGACAGAAAAATTATACTCCTTTATAGAAAGTACAATCTATGGGCTAATTTGGTCCTATTTTAGACACCCTTGCACCAATCACCGCTTAAAAAATGCATTTATAGGCCGCTAATGCTCATTATTTTTTATCTAGAGGCGTATTTCAGGAAAAAATCATACAAATCCTAACAAAAAATGCTTAAATTATTCATATATCAAGAACCCACCTCCACAAACCACGTGTGACCCATTTTCCACCTTGGGTGAATGAGTCCTCTCTTTGTTGGCAAAACAAGGATAGGCAACTGAGATTTGGGGGGTGAATTAGTTGTCACAGAATATTTAAACTTTTCAAATTTTATTTAACTTAATCTCATATTTGATGAATTAACAATAGATCATAAATAATCAACACATCGGAAAAAAAAAGAACACCAAGATTTTTTGTGGAAACCCTATTAGGGGAAAAACCATGGTGGATGTTAGTCCACAATAATATACCCTATTAAAAGCATAATAAGAATAATAATGGGAATGCACACTGCATAGAGCTCACTACTCAAATACAAGAGGGCTCACTTCCCAAAAATATACAGTAATTTGGATTAGATTCAAAGGGTGTGAACTAAGAAAATAGCTTCTACACAAGCCTGATTACAGTTCCAATTAAGCACAAAAAACCTTCTTCTCACTCTACTCTACAATCAAATGATTAGATCATTGTTTACGCACTTTCTCTTTCTCTAGATTTCCTTTTCTTTCACACACACAAACATCGCTCAAAAAACCACTCTTATATATCTGAAACATAAAAATGCATCAACAACTTAGTTGGCCAAAATTTTAAAACAAGTTTACCATGTCGGCCCAAATTTACAAATAATTTTTTAATGTGAATCATAAAATATCGGCTAATATTATGATGTGACCCAAAAAAATACACTCAAGTGCCCCAAACATTCAAATTTTAATCTTCAAGGATCCATAACACATTACAACCATCATGTCGTCCAAGAACATGAAAACCCGAACACTCGCGAGAAAACTCTTTGACTATGAGTGCAATGATCAATGCGAACGTACAACAAAGATATAGAATGATCTAGAAGCATCCAAAAACAACCAAAACTAATAGAGAAGCATCTACAACAACAAAAATTATCAGAATTACATAATCTTCAATCAGGAACACTGACAGAACCCATAGAAACACTGTCAAAACAAAACTATTCATAGTACGATCAAATCTTCATGTGGACCTCTGAAACTTCCAATAGATGAATAAGATACTCTCATAAATAAATTCTTTAGTCCACAACAATTGATCTTCAATGTATAGAACAAAACACCTTCATGAACTTTACTGTTCCACTGGCAAGCAACAACTCTACAACTCTTCCTTCAATAATTTCCTCAATATACTCAACATATACAACCTTCAATATATTAATTCTAATAGTGTTGACATCAATGAAAACCACATATTAGAAACACAACCACAATGTCCAACAATCTCCCCCTTTGGCATTGATGGCAACACATGATGTGAAAAATACCATCAATATAGCTACACTAACTCCCCCTTAGATTCTAACTCTTCTCCTTAATTGCTCTTCTCTCCAAAATGATTTTTCACATTGCTATTCTCCCCCTTTGACATCAATGGAAAAGATAAGCATTAACTTCCTACATACAAGCTTTGAATCACATATCTACACATCTGACTACTCCCCCTGAGTAGCAGTCATGAAAACATCAATCTGAATCAGGAGATATCTATGAAGCACACAAATTGATGAAAATGTCTACAACCTATTCTTTGGTAGGCACATAATCTAGTCTGAGTTCTTTCTCATTCACTTTCTCCTTCAAGAATTGAAAATTGATTGATATATTCTTAGCCTTAGAGTGTAGCACCAGATTATTTGATATGTTAATTGCACTTGAGTTGTCGTAGTAGATGGCAATAGGCTCTTCATATGCTACTTTGATATCTTTTGACATCTATTTTATCCACATTACTTGAGTACAGTTATTTGTAGCAGCAATATACTCTGCCTTAGCAGTAGATAGGGAAATGGAATTGTGCTTTTTACTGAACCAAGACGCCAGCTTCTTCCCTAGGAAGAAGGCACTACCACTAGTACTCTTCCTGTCATCCACATCCCCTACCCAATCTGCATCAGTATATGCATTCAAAGTAAGATCATCATACTTAGGATACCAAAGTCCAAAATCAACTGTTCCTTTAAGATATATGAAGATTCTCTTTACAACAATCACATGAGACTCTTTTGGATCAGCATGAAATATAGCAACCATACGTACATCATTCATAATGTCTGATCTAGTTTGAGTTAAATAGAGCAATCCACCAATCATTGACCTATATTTTTTTTTATTTTCCTTAGGAGAATCATCATTCTATGTTAACTTGCATCCAGTTACCATGGGAGTACCAACGAGATTTGAGTCTTCCATGCCAGACCTCTTCAGTAGCTCTCTCACATATTTGGACTAGGATATGAAAATTTCATTATTTAACTGAGTAACTTGCAATACCAGAAATAACTTCATCTCTCCAATCATACTCATCCAAAATTCACTCTTCATTTCATTAGAAAACTTCATACATAGATTATCATCTCCTCCAAAAATATTGTCATTAATAAATACCTCAATAATCAACTCTTTGTCATGATCCAACTTGAAATACAAGTTTTTGTCAGTAGTACCTTTATTGAATTCAAGCTTTAGTAAATATTTATCCAGTCTAGCATACCAAGCTCTAGGGGCTTGCTTGAGTCCATATAGAGCTTTCTTCAAGTGATAAACCATGTCTTCCTTGTCAATTAGTTGAAATCCATCCAATTGTTCAATGTATACTTCTTATTCTAACTCACCATTCAGAAAAGCTGACTTTATATCCATTTGATACACTTTGTAGTTCTTATATAGAGCATAAGCAAGAAATAATCTAACAGCTTCAATTCTTGCAATAGGGGCAATGGTTTCTTCAAAATCAATACCTTCCATTTGTGAATACCCTTTACATACCAGCCTTGCTTTATTCTAGACCACTTCACCTTGTTCATTTAGCTTATTCTAAAATACCCATTTAGTACCAATCACATTTTTATCTTTGGATCTGGGAACAAGTATCCATGTATCATTATTTTCAATATGCATCAGTTCTTCCTTCATAACTTCCAAATCTAGTGTTCATCTTTGCAGGCTTCATTGACATCTTTAGGTTCAATCTTCGAAATTAGGCAATACTATGTTGCAATCTTTCTTCTAGTTTTCACACATTTATTCTTGTCTCCTATAACTTTATTTTTAGAACTTCTAGTTCTTCTATTCGGGTATGTGTAGGATCATCATGGAAAAAATAGGCCCTTAAGTGGCGAAAAATTCAAAAAAAGTTAAAGTTCAGAAACTTCACATAAAAATTTGAATAAGTTATCTATATTATTTCAAAAATATGTAAGAGTAGAATTTGTAGAAAATTTAATGTAGTTTCTAAACTACTAGGTTTATTTATTTATTTTTAAATCTATTTGCTGAAAATTTGAAATTTAAATGCAGTAGTACTTAAATTTTAGGGAAAAAATAAGAAGTGGGTGTTTGTCTGACCACCCTAACCACAATAAAATGATAATATTTTTTTATAATATTATAGATATAAGTAGAAGGCTCATGTCTCGATGTGATGCATATTTTTTTGCCATAAGTAAATAATTAATTATGATTTTTATTACAACTTTTAAAATATAAAAAAAGCTTGTATGTCATACCTTAACTTGGTCAAAATTCATGAAATTCATTTTCTTTTTTTAATCCTATAGTATGTAAGCATAGAATGTGACACATGTTTTGGATTCAAAAAAGGTGTTATATTTGAAATCTATAGATGTTTTCAATCAACCTATCAATTAGGACATTAGTCATAATTCAAATAGAAAATGGATAATAATTATTTATTAAATTCAAAGTAAAGAATAATTTATATTGGTGGAAAGTTGAGAATATCCTTTAAAAACCCTTTTTTGTTTCATTAATTTTGGGTAAAAAAATTGTCAGCCACATACCCATCATATCACCACTTTTTGGCCCATCATGATCCTGCACATACCCATTCCTTCTTCTAAACTTGCACTTGTCTCTCCTTCCTAATTCTCTTGATTTACCAGAACATATGGAACAATTTGAAGTTGATTCTATTTCTGAGCATTTTTCCTTTTGTTTGTACTGTCTTCCTAGTCATCTAAATCATATCCATAGTATCTAGATGATCTATTAGAGTCCTCATCAACTCTGACATTTACACTCTCAACCATTTTTCTCAGTCTTCTGTTATAGCACCGATAGGCCTTGATTTTAGTAGAGTAGCCTAGAAATATTCCTTCCTTGCTTCTTGAATCAAACTTTCCTATATCCTCATCTCTCTTGATATAACACTTGCTTCCAAATATTTTGAAATATCTAACAATAGGCTTATAGCCAAACCATAGTTCAAAAGGAGTCTTACCAAAATTACCATTGACATTTACCCTATTTAAAGTGTACACACCAGTGCTTACAACTTCACTCCAATATATTGGAGGCACATTTCCTTCTATTATCATTGTTCTAACAACATCCAAAATTGTTATGCTCTTTCTCTCTGCAACTCCATTCTGTTGAGGGCTTCAGGGAGAAAATAACTGCCTTTTGATTCCATGCTCTTCACAAAAGGAATTGAACTCCCTGGAGGTGAACTCACCACCTCTATCTAACCTTAAGCATTTGATTTTCAGGCCTTTCTCATTCTCTGCCATAGCTTTGAAACTTTTGAAATTCTCTAATGCTTCACATTTTTCTCTTAAGAAAGAAACCCATATCATCCTAGAATAATCATCAATAAGTAGCATAAAGTACTTTGGAGGGACCACATAGATCAGTATTCACCAGCTCCAGTAATCCATTTGAATGATGTTGTTTTCTTTGAAAAGAAACTCTAGTCTATTTTCCCATCTGGCATTCCCTACAAACCGTGTTAGTAGGATTTACTAGCTTAGGTAGATCTCCTACTACTTGAGTGGAACTTACTTTGAAAATTTTATCAAAATTTACATGACACAACCTTCTATGCCATTACCAGCTTTCATCTACTTGAGCAATTAAACAACTTTCACTACCAACATTCAAGTGAAAAATATTACCTTCTATCTTTTTACCTGAAGCAATTAATTTTTCGGATCTTCCAAGTATCCTACATCTTCCATCCTTGAACTAAAGATCATAACCCTTGTCCATCATCTATCCAACACTCAACAAGTTGTGCTTCAAGCCTTCAACATAAAGAGCATCATTAGTGTTATGCTTACCACCAAGACAAATAGATCCTCTGCCACGAATCACACCAGCATTGTTATCTCCAAATATTACAACCCCACCATCATACTTCTCTAGACTTACAAATTTGTTGTCATCACAAGTCATATGATGTGAGCATCTGTTGTCAATAACCCACTCATCCTTTTCTTCAATTTGGGCTGCAAGAGATTTCTCAACTTTAGTAGATTCAGTAGCCACTGGACCATTTTCCTTGATAGCAAGGAACACCCATTCATCTTTGTTTCCATTATCTTTATCAGACTCATCATCAGTCACTCCTTCTTCACCATAATAACATTTCTTTTGGAATCTAGATTTTTTAGGCTTAGATCTAGGAACTCTTTCAGAACAACTTGATGCAAAATGGCCTATTTTACTGCAAGAAAAAAAATTAATAGGAAACACTCCCTTATACTTACCTTGTCCTCTTCCTTCTCTCTTCACAATCAGTGCTTCCAATTCTTCTACCTCCCTTTCTTCATCTTCAAGTTGTTTCAATTCTTCATCATACTTGGATGAATTTCTGAGCCTCTGATCCTTATACTTTGCTTGTTTCTTCCAAATAAGTGGCCTTTAATGCAAATTCATTCTTTGGAAAAAATTCTAAAAACTCACTCAACTCAAAGGAAGCAGTTGCAATCGGTATCTCTGTCATATTAAGTCAATGATCTAGTTTCTTGTTAATATGAGCCTTTTACTGTAAGGGAGGCAATGATGCGAAAGACATGGCTGTTCTTCCTCTTCAGGTGCCAAAGACATCATACCCATCACTATTCATTTACTCTCTGCATAAAAGAAGAAATATTTTCATTTTCGCCCATTTTCAAATTTTCATACTTTCCTTTCAAACTCTATAACTTATCCATCTTCACATGTACATATCAACTAAAGCTACAAGAGTTTCCCAACTTCACATCCAAATCTCATAGGTAATATTTCAACCTATCACATTTGTTGTTTTGAATACATTGGAAGTAACAACAAGCTTTGATAGCCCAAACATTATTCTCAACCTCTTTAATCTCATCAGCAGTGGAAGGACCATTCTGAGGAATAACGTATGGATTCTTTATAATCTTCTAGAAGGGTTCCCCAATACACCTCAAATGACATTCCACCGTGGCTTTCCATAATGAGTAGTTTGTTCAATCAAATTTGGGGTTTTCCTTATTGTATGATGTCATCTCGGATCACCTCAAGCTTTTAAACTTCTTCAGAGGAACCTGCTCTCATACCAATTGTTGGAAAAACAAGGACAAACAACTAAGAGGGGGGGTAAATCAGTTGTCACAGAATATTTAAACTTTTCAAACTTTACTTAACTTAATCTTAGATCTGATGAATGAACAATAGACCATAAAAAATCAACACATCAGAAGCACAAAGAACACCAAGATTTTTTATGTGGAAACCCTGTTAGGGGAAAAACCATGGTGGATGTTCACCAACAATATTATACCTTGTTAAAAGTATAATGAGAATAATAATTGGAATGCACATGTATTCAGGCACACTGGCTAGAGCTCACTACTCAAATACAAGAGGGCTCACTTCCCAACAATACACAGTAATTGGGACTAGATCCACAAGGTGTGAACTAAGAAAATAACTTCTACACAAGCCTAATTATAGTTCTAGTTAAGCACAAAAAACCTTCTTCACACTTTGCTCAACCTTCTTCTCACTCTGCTTTGCAATCAAATGATTAGATCAATGTTTGTGCACTTTCTCTTTCTTTGTCTTTCCTTTTCTTTCACACACACTAAATTCACTCAAGCAACCACTCTTATTTATTCACAACATGAAAAAACATCAACTTAGTTGGCCAAAAGTATAAAACAAGTTTACAATGTTGGCCAAAATTTACAAATAAATTTTTAATGTGAATGATACACTGTTAGCTTATATTATGATGCGACCCAAAAAACTATCCTCGAGCACGCAAAACATTCAAATTTTAATCTTCAAGGATACGCGACATGTTACAACCATCATGTCGGCCAAGAACATGAAAAATTGAACATTCACGAGAAAAATCTTTGACCACGAGCGCATCGATCAATGCGGGAGTACAAAAAAGATAGAGAATGATCTAGAAGCATCCAAAAACAACCAAAACCAATAGAGAAGTATCCACAACAACAAAAATTATCAAAATCATATAATATTCAATCAGGAACATGGACAAAACCCAAAGAAACACTATTAGAACACAACTATTCATAGCACAATCAAATGTTCACATGAAACTCTAAAACTTCCAGTAGATGAACTAGATACTCTCGGTAATAAATCATTTAGTCCACAACAACTAATCTTCAACATACAAAACAAAACACCTTCATGACCTTTACTGTTCCACTGGCAACCAACAACTCTATAACTCTTCCTTCAACATTTTCTCAATATCCTCGACATATACAACCTTCAATACAATAATGCTAGTAGTGTTGAAATCAATGAAAACAACATATTAGCAGCACAACCACATCATCCAACACTCTTGTGGGACCCATTCGCCAAGGGTGGCGAATGAGTCCCTTTTGGGGGAATTTTCAATTTCAAGTGGGAAACCCATGAACTTAATTCAATTTTTCAATGAATGTCAGCCTCTTAGGTATAAATAATAGGAAATCAAGTATTGATGCCTATAAATATGTGTATTTAGGTCATTTTTCACATCATCTAGTCATTTTTACCAAGCAAATTCAAAATTCAAGTGTTGAACATCTTTCACATGAAGATTCATTAGTCTTTCTATAGAAAAGTTGAAGCTTTAGGACAACATGATAGGGTTTTTGTAGGTCTTCAAGATCACTTCCTATTCAATATCCTAAATTGTAAGGAGTTTATTATGGATTCCTATGGAAAATCAAGGAGAAATCTAGGTTGAGGAGATGGAACTAGCCATCAAATCAAGCCTAAAGACTTATTTTCAAAGTGATTCCATCTTCCATTTTTTCTCTATCTTCAAATTTAAGCTTTTAATGTCATTAATATTCATTTAAAATGTTGTATGGTTTCTTAGGTTAGAGTTTTACATCATTCAAGATTCATTTAAACATCTTGTTCTAGCACATTAGATTAGAGTTTTGTCTTCAGATTTTCCTAGTCTTAGACTCACTTAGAACTAGGGTTTTATGTAGATTTTATTATCCCTCCAAGGTTTAATTACCAAATTAGGGGTTTGAGCAAGGAAAACCCCCCATTTGAAAACAAATTATATTATATTTTGTAGGTGTTTTCAAAGATTCAAATTCAGGATTCAATCTGGAAGTGTTGTGCAAGTGGCAAAGTGTTGATCTAAAGCTTTAACTTTTAGAAAATAGAAAAAGGAATAATTCACCATTAGTGGATAATGAGTACCACTGGGGGTTTCTGTCATAATAGATTGTAGATTCCAGTACCCTTTTCGCAGAAAAAAACTTCTAAGTAGAAACCTTGATATGGGACTAATTCGCCCAAGTTGGAGAATGAGTCCCAGTTAGTCAAAAAGTCAACATTTCTAGTTTTTTAAAGTCATTTCTAGTCTCCAGAAATTTTTTAGGTGCAAACATTCAGTTTTACAACTTTTTGTTTTGTTTTACTTGCATTTCTATTCATCTTTCTAGGTCTTTTTGCATACAACACTATGTTTTCAAACACATAGCATTTCTATGTTTTGCATGCATAATCAATCCATTTTATCAGTCCTTTGCCTTTAGATCATCTCATCTAAGTATATTTCATCCACATTACATTAATTTTGAGTGTTTACATTGTATTTTGGCCCGTCTTTCTCCTTTTAGGTGAAAAACCCTAGAAGTGCTAGAAAGACCTTAGAAGCCAAAATATTTGTTTAAATTTTGGTGAACCCATCTTTAGAAAATTTTCACTTCTGATTTCAAGTGTATTTCATCCTTGGGCTATTTTGCATCAAAATTGCATTAGGTTTTGCATTGTTTTGCATCCTAGGGTTTTCAAGTTTTGCATTAGTGAAAAGATCATATAGATTTCATTATTACATTTACAATCATTCAAACTATTGAAATTATGTATTTGCACTTAGATAGCATTATACAAACCCGAAAACATAGAAAAAAATAAAAAATAAAATAAAATAAAATTTCAAAATACCCCTATTGGGACTCATTCACCATCTTGGTTGAATCAATCCCAATACACATTCTGCATCACTATTTTTAGAATTCAGTTTCCAATTTTTAACCTTCTATTTGTTTCAGTTACTTTTCTATTTCTATTCAATTATTGTCTATGACATTCAAATCATTAGCATTAGCATCATTTACTTTAATGGTAATTATGGATAGCATTAGATTTTTACAATGTTTATTTTTAGCATTAGTTCCTAGTTCATTTAGATTAAATTCATCAAAAAATGTAAACAAAAATGTTCACCAATCCAATGAAACAATCAAAACAATGCTTCACTTTAGGAAAACCATATCATCCAAACCTCTTAGTAGTGATTAATTATATAGGTTAGACAAAGCTCTAAAAGGCTTCCTCTCACTGAGTTCATCCACTAAGGTTTGTGATGACAAACACAAACCAATTAATGATAACTTATCTCCCAAACCTTTTAGTAGTGATGACTTTGATATGTTAGATGAAGCCATTGAGGACTTTATATCACAAAAAACATCCACTAAGGTTTTTTGTGAGCAACTTAAACAAAATATGTCAATGTAATTCAACCCCAACTTGTCCTTTACCCACCTTCACATCAACCTCAAGATCCACCTAAACCTGAGTTTACCCTTTACCCACCTAAGCATGATGTTGTTTCCCACACACATTACACTAGAAATAACCTACAACCACTGCAACCAACCCCAACCTCCTTACCTTTTCCCAATTCCATACTAACTAGTGCTACTCGATTATGAGAGTATGATCTTGTTGAGCAACTTAAGAAAACTCCCACCAAAATATCTCTTTAGGACCTTCTTCAAAATTCACCAAACTATCATTCTATGCTCCAAATAGCATTACAAAAAATAGTGGTTCCTCTTGGTAGAAACGTAAATAATGTGGTAGATCTTATACAAGGAATGAATTCAGTTAATGTAGACATTACCTTTCATCAACATGATCTCACTCTGTTAGAATTAAGGAAATAAAATGAGGCATTTATGATAATTTCTCAATATAATACAATAGGCATCAAATGAACCCTGGTTGGAAATGGCTCTACCCTTAATGTGTGTAGTGTAAATCTCCTAGATTGATCACATGTGGATAAATCACAAATTAAACCCGATTCCTTATCTATTAAAGAATTTGACAATAATACAAAACAATTGATCGGTGTAATCAGTTTACCTATCACAGTCAGAGTGGCTACCTTGAAAACACCTATTCATATCATTCCCTATGATCTTGCATACAATATTCTTTTGGGAAGGCCATGGATTCATGAGATGCATGTAGTACCTTTGACCCTTCATCGAATAATAAAATATGTCTATAACAACAAAGTTTATCAAGTTGCAATAGACCCCAAGCTTGAAAGTTTCTTACAACTTGAAAAATGAAAAATGAGTCCTCTAAACACTTTAATTCCAACATCTCATATAGAACCTCCTGAGACCAATAAACAACAAGAAGAATCAGTTTCTAAATTGTTATGTGATGATTGGGGTACATTAGATTTCACACCTTCATTTATTGATGAATACATAATCACATGAAGAGAGGATGAAAAATGAGAACAACCAACGGTTATGACAACTCAGAATTTGGAAAAATTCTCCCCAACATCTACCTCATTTACTTTGGAAGAAAATACTTTACATACACAACAAATTTTGATTAGATAGACTATCAACAACCACCCAATATGAAGGAAATGGAAAGATTTTATGGACAAGGCTACGAGCTTATGAAACAATTAGGATATAATCATAAAGGATGTGGAAAGAATGAACAAGGAATTTGTGTCCCTATATAACCTAATACACAAGAGACAAATACTAGTCTGGGGTATTCTTTTTCCAAGATAACAAAAGCAACTCAACGCCCATCACTCAATATCAACACCATCACATGTAAACCAAGAATAAATCTTACACGAAAACATCTTGAATTCCTTGATATGGATTCACCACCATCCTGGGAGTATGTTGAAAGTGATGAAGCCTTGAAAAAAATGTTAGGTGCTTCTAATAAGCCATCTTCTTCCAAGAGAAAAGTTACTTATGCTATGATAAGTACCAAGCAAAAAGATATTGATACTAATGAGAAAAACATGAGTATGGAATCATATGATCCTGAATTACCTAAGTCTAATGCACTCCCCTTAGGAGATACAATTGATATACCAATGGACATAAATGATAAAGAAAAAGTTATTAAGATTGGGAAGTTCCTTGATGATGAAGAACAAGAGGGTACTACAACCTTGCTTCATGATTTTCCTAAAAATTTTGCTTGGAAATATTTAGATATGCCAAGAATAGACCTAAAGATAGTAACACATAAAATTGTTCTTGCTAAAAATGCTAAGCATGTTCGACAAAAGATACACAAAATGAACCCTAAGATAGCCTCACATGTTAAAGGAGAACTTGAAAAACTCCTTGACACAAGTTTCATTCGACCTATTGATTATTCTCCTTGGATTATTGTAGTTGCTAAACCTGATAATCGTATTAGGATATGTACAATTTTTTCTGACTTGAATAATGCCTCCTTAAAGGATGATTCCCCTTCCTAATATTGACATGATCGTGGATTCAACTGTTGGACATGCTTTGTTCTCATTCATGGATGTATTTTCTAGTTATAATCAAATCTTCATCAACCCACAAGATCAATACAAGACAACATTCACAATTGTTTGGGGAACATTTTGTTGGGTTACGATGCCTTTTGGACTAAAGAATGCAGGCACAACTTATCAAAGAGTAATGACATCAATTGATATTCCATGATTACATACATAAAATCTTGGAATATTATGTTGATCACATCCTTTCCAAATCTTTAACAAGACAATAAAATGTGAATTTCCTTCGATAAATCTTTGAATGAATGCATAAATAGAACATGAGACTCAATCTAAAAAAGTGTGTCTTTGGAGTAGATAGTGGAAAAATTTTAGGGTTTATCATTTCTCACAGAGGCATTGAGGTGGAAACAAAGAAAATTTATGCTATAATAAGCATGCCACTTCCTAGGAACATTTATCAATTGTGCACATTACAAGGAAGAATTCAAGCCATCCATCATTTTGTCACCTCCTTAGTTGATTAAACGTTACCTTTCACACTTATCCTCAAGAAGGATGTGCATTTTTATTGGAATGAGGATTGTAAATAGGCCTTTGAAAGTTTCAACGAATACCTTGCAACTCCACCCATTTTACAACCCACTATACCAAACAAATTGTTCATCCTTTACATAGCCACATCAGCCCATGCTCTTGCAGCATTGTTGGCTCAACAAGATGACAGTGGAAAAGAACATCTTGTTTATTATGTTAGTTTAACTTTAATCAATTATGAAACATGATACACACCAATTGAAAAAAAAAATCGCTCTTCTACTCGATACTAGTAAGTTGCGACATTATTTACTAAATGTTGAGATACAGGTCATGAAAAAACTTGATACTCTCTAACATCTTTTTAATAAAATAGACTTATTGGTATGTCTAGCTAAATGGGTAATGTTGTTGACCAAGTTTGACCTTAAGTTTGTTTCAAAAAAAGCAATCAAAGGACAAGCCTTGACCGACCACTTAGTTGAAACTCCTCCTCTAGCGTTACCTAGCAATGGCTCTTTTCCTAATGATAGTGTGTTGACAATAGAAGCTAAAACATGGGAATTGTATTTTGATGGATCTAAGTGTAGAACATGCTATGGTGCTAGGGTTATATTGATCCCACCTATAGGAAAGCCTATTCCCTTGTCATATCGATTAAATTTCCTATGTACGAATAACACAACTAAGTATGACATGCTAATTGTTAGGTTGCATGCTTCTTTAATCATGGGTGTCAAAGATATTAAGATCTTTGGTGACTCAAAATTAGTAATTAAACAAATAGATGGAACATATCAAGCCACACATTATAAATTATCTAAATACAAAGATCTTATAATGCACTTGCTAGAGAAGTTTAATACATTTACCATTGATAACATCCCATGAAAAGATAATCGGCTTGTGGATGCAATGGCAAGTGTGGACTCTCTTATATTCCCTCAAGATCCTTCAAAAAATTCACATTCACTATTCACCCTATCATGAAACCTTAAATCAATGCAAAAACGAAAGAATTTTTAATGAAAAATGAGAAAAACTTGAGTGAATGGTATTATACTATAATCAACTATTTGAAAAGTGGTACCTTGCCCGAGCCAACAACCAGAAACCTCCATGCGCATTTATGAAAGCTTGCATCTAAATATATAATCCTCACTGATGTGCTCTATGAAAGTTCATTCAATGGTATCTTACTTAGATGCTTAAGAAAATATGAGATACCTCTAGCACTTCACCAAGCCCATGAAGGTGCTTTTGGTGGAAATTTTGGAGGGAAAACATTGGTTCAAAAACTTAACCATATTGGGTATTATTGGTGCAACATGGAACATGATTGCTTTACTTATGTTCAAAAAATTCATGTAAATGTCAAGAACATAGCAATTTCAATCATGCTCCTGCTTGTGAAATTCAAACTCAACTCTCGATATGGCCCCATATGGTTTGGGGATTAGACATTATAAGAAAAATTTCACCTCCTTCTTCTGTTGGACATACCTTTATCATCACAACAATTGATTATGTCACAAAATGGGTAGCATCCATTCCTCTTTTATCTACAGTAGTTGAAGTAATATGTCGTTCCATCTTAGAACACATTATAGCTTGCTTTGGACTTCCTTTTGCATTAGTTTATGATAATGGTACACCATTTAAGAATAATGATGTGAAGAAATTTTTGGCAACCTTTAATATCCAACATCATTTTTTGACACCTTATTACCCACAATTTAATGGTCAAGCTAAATCAACTAATAAAGTTCTTAAGCAAATTTTGAAGAAAACTATTAATAAAAATCATAGGGATTGGCACACAGAATTACATAATGCACTTTGGGCTTATCATACACATGTTCAATTTTCCATAGGGACCACACCTTATAATTTGGTCTATGGTAGTGAAGCAATAATTCCCTTAGAGTTAGAAATTCCTACACTAATAATTTCTCTTCAAGGACTTGTTGATGATACACATTATTGAAAACAACGATTACATCTGCTTGAGATGCTCGATGAATAGTGCATTAACAATATTGAACATCTTCAAGCTTATTGCAAAAGGAAAAATAATCATTACAACCTTAATGTTATCCCTTGATCATTCCACAAGGGTGACTTAGTTCTATCTACTAATCATTGCAACGTCAATGCCGACCCAAATGAATGTGACAAATTCAATTATAATTGGTTAGTACCTTACATCATTGACAAAAATTTTGGGTTTGGTGCATACATGTTAACTGAACTAGATGGCACACCCCTTAAAGAACCTATCAATTTCTTGAATTTTTGTTGGTATTATGTCTAATCACTTTCAATAGTATGAATGATTATAAAACAATGTTGTTAGATCTATTGGGTCATATCCTATGTGCTTTCACATTGTTTCATTCTTGACAAATCAATCATGCATATGTCTTGAGCACTAAAGTGATTATTTAATTAATTTTTATAATTACTTTAGGTTTCATACTATTCAAATTCATCTTGTGTCTTATGATAAGTTAGATCATCATATATGTTTAATTTAGCGTAACAGACTTGATCATCATGTTGTATCTAAAAGAAACTACAATAAGTTTTACTTAGATCACATAAACTTTGTTATATAATGACGACATTAATTAAGTAATCTTACCAAGGTTATTATCACATTGCAATTTAACATTCAAAAACATTAAGAAAAATCGTAAAACATCAAATGCTCATACATATATATATCCAAAGTTTTGTGTACATATCATCACAATATACAATATCATTGAGGTATGTGAGAACTCAACCCCTGAGGATTTGGTGTTCATGAAATGGTCACAAGACGTCGAGAGATGGTCATATGTGATTGTGACCATGATCCATCCAACCTAAGTGCAAAATATAAGCCTTGTATCTATACTACATATGCTTGTAATCTCTCTAGCTTTGGTGGAGTCTGGGATGTTTTTCATGTAGTCTTTGCTCAGTAGAGTCATCTCCTCACACTCTCAAATGTTTCATGTAGCCTTGTGAATGGTCTAAGTGACTCTGGATCCTCCTCCATAATCAATTGGGGCATGTAATCTAAGTCCTTCTCCTTCTCATCAATGGGTGCAGGCACTATCTCTACAGCCATGTGATGGTAGAGCTCACTATCAATCTCTCATCACTCCTGCAAGGTAGAAACAATACACAATCAGTACACACCATCATTCTATATATATATATAAAGCATTAATGTACATACATAAAATCAAATATCATCACCTATATCTCTGGTAGGATGAGAAATATCAACATCATCTTGTGTAGGGGGCGTGGAGGATGTGCTAGCCTCTCCATGACTATGAGTATTGGTGCCTGTTGAAGCTACTGCTCATGATCTCATCATATGGATGGGAGAGGGATCTCACCACTCATGTTTATACCAAACTATTGCCTCATCACTCTCACTCAGGGGTGGCCCCTCTTCCTTGTAATCCTCATCATCCTCCTCCTCATGCTCATCCTAGTCTCCTCTGTCTTGGCCATCATAATCAGGATATACATCCTCATCATAATCATCATCTATAACATTAGTGAATATTTATGTAACCGTGTATTCTACCCCCTTGGCCCTATCCTCTACCTCATCTCCCTCATTTGGCACTAATATTGCATCACCTATAGGGACATCCATTAGAAATATAGGTGTTGGTCATGTCACTTTCCACCACTCCTCTTGCTCATCTATGCTACTGACATCATAAACATCAGAGACTGGAGGCTAATTGTGATCTAAGTCATCAGAGTAACTCTCAAAAACATGGTGTATAGTGAGTTGTATGGTATCACCTAGTCTGTGGGCACTCCACACTCATCTCCTGATAAAGGGGCATGCCATCAATGGTGTCTAAACCTATCCAAACTGTAGCATGACTTGACCATAATAGAAGGGATGTACTACATAGTCATCCCAGCCAGCAAAAAATCTATGTAGTTGCATCCTCCTCAACTTTCTCATGGGATCTAGCTACTGTAGTGTTAGCTAATAAGGTCTCCAAAGGATCTCATCCTCTTCCAACCAGTTAAATTTCACTGTCCAAAAATGCAAGTCTCCACACTACCATAAGCATCATAGAGGATAGTTGAGGGCTTCAGGACACCCTACAACTATAGAACATGGGAAACTAAAAGTCCTAGTGAATTTGATATGCTCAAGGCACTAAAATTGTAGAAGCATGCAACACACCATGTTGTCTATCCCCTAAGAAAAATTGACCTAGATCATAATACAAGTGTGCCAAGATACAATGTCCCCAAGCATAGGCTGTCTTGTACTTTTCCATCCAATGAATCAAATGAACTTATAATCCTCCATCAAGGTGTGTCTCTTGTCCATATGGATTGATTATTAGCGCCACTATGTGCATCATGATCCATCTCACCATTGTAGCTCACAAATATAGTAGCATCGGTAGCTCAATTTGTGCCCTCACATTCTCATTATGCACTGGCCCACCAAGGAAATATTGCATGTCATCCTTCCACTCAAGAAATGATTGATCTCCTCAGAAGCACACCCATTCTCCCCAAATAGGAACTTAGAGAATACGGTGTGCATCCTCTAAGGAAATTGTCATCTCCCCAGTTAGGAGGTGAAATGTGCATGTATCCACATCCTAACACTTGCAGAGAGCCATCAACATACCATCATGGTACCTCATGGGAGGCATGAGGTATGCCCAATAGATGCCCATAGTCTGAAGGTGCTCTATCTACTTTGTTGATAGTGTTGGGGCTAGATCTCTCAAAAAACTCAATTGTCTAGCCCCTAGCCACTATCGCGAATGGGTGGGTACCTATCAAAATAACAACAATATGCTCTAAAACTCATCTAATATCTTTAATTTTTACATTATTCATCATGAAACTATACTAAATTTCTTCTAGTGTGCTTTCCTGAAGGCCATAGAAACTTTAGAACCATTTTGGGACACTTCACAAAGAAAAGCGACACTTCACGAAGAAATGGGACACTTTACGAAGAAACGAGACACTTTGCGAACAAAAGGGACACTTTACAAACAAAAGGAACACTTTGCAAAGAAAGGCGACACTTTGTGAAAAAAAATTCCATTATCCTAAATTAACCTATAAATGCATTAAAAATCATTAAATCACTACAAAAACACTAAGAGAAGGTCATAGAATCGACTCACCTCGTGATGCTACTCGTCGTGTGCCACCTGGTCTCGAAGCACATCCAGTCATACAGGCCTATAATCTTATCTACTCAGCATCTTTCTATCTCACTCATCACTCTCATGCTACAAGGAGGTAAATGAAATAGTAAGCGGAAAATTACTCCCCTTTTACCTCTTTTAACTCTTTTCATCCGTTCTTACTCTTATGTATATAATTAGGGTTATTCATGTCTTAAGAGTTAATAAAGTACTTTTTCTTTAAAATGCCATAATAGGTTCTATGGAAATCTGTTTTTGATGTCATTTTATGTGTTGGAATTGTGATTATGTACCCGACATCATCAATTGTATATTTTTTATGTGGCATGGTACTTGGAAATTCCCTACAATATGATTATTGCTATTTGGATGTGGTTAGATTGCTACCTTGATTCCACCTTTGTAAAGAAAGAAGAATCAAGGGGGGGCATATATCTACCCTCGAATTTCATTTCTAGAAGTTAGATAAAAGGATTTTTGGACACCTAACAAATTTTTGTTGCAAGATGCGGTTCTTAATGTTATGGTTTTGTATATAACTATGATGGGGGCTTCATTCTCTCGTCTTTTGAATGAGTATCCTAATATTCAATAAAGTATGTTTTTTGGAGTCCTTTAATTTACATATGCACATAGAGTCATATGGGCTCTAAAGTGGAGGCTAACTATGGACACATAAATTGTACTCCTTTCTAGAAAGTGCAATCTGTGACCTAATTTGGTCCTATTTTAGACACCCTTGCACCAATCACCCCTTAAAATCTACATTTAGAGGCCCTTAATGCTCATTATTTTTTACCTAGAGGCCCATTTCACTTAAAAATCATATAAATCCTAGGTATGTGCAGGATCATCATGGAAAAAATAGGCCATTAAGCAGGAAAAAATTTAGAAAAATCAGAGTTAGGCAACTCGACATAAAAATTTGAACAAGTTATCTATGTTATTTCAAAAATATGTACGAATAGAATTTGTAGCAAATTGAACATAGTTTCTAAACTACTAGGTTTATTTTAAAAAAATAATGTTGTTGAAAATTTGAAATTTCAATGTAGTAGTACTTAAATTTTAGGAAAAAATAAAAAGTAGGTGTCATGACCACCTAACCACAATAAAATGATAAATTTTTTATAAGATTTTAGATACAAGTAGAGGACTCATGTCCCAATGTGATGCATATTTTTTGTAATTTTTTCCAAGTAAATAATTAATTATGATTTTTACACAACTTTTAAAAAAATATAAAAACTTGTATGCTGACCACCTAACTTGGTAAAAATCTTGATTTTTTTTTTTTAATTTCTATATAGTATGTGAAGCATAAATGCAACACATGTTTCATATTCAAAATATGATACCGTTTGAGAAAGCTATAGATGTTTTTCAATCAATAGCCTATCAATCCGGACTTTAGTCATAATTCAAATAGAAAATGAATAATAATTATTTATTAAATTCAAAGTAAAGCATAATTTATATTGGTGGAAAGTTGAGAATCTCCTTTAAAAACCCTTTTCATTTCATCAATTTTGGGTAAAAAAAGTCGTCAGCCACATACCCTACACATACCCATCATATCGCCACTTTTTGGTCCATCATGATCTTGCACATACCCTCCCAACAAATAATGCTTAAATTATTCATATCTCAAAAACCCACTGTAGAAAACCACATGTGGGACCCATTCACCACCTTGGGTGAATGAGTCTCCTCTGGTGGGACCCATTCGCCAAACGTGGTGAATGAGTCCCTTTTGGGGGAATTTTAAATTTTAAGCGGGAAACCCACCGACTTAATTTAATTTTTCAAGGGATGTCGGCATCTTGGGTCTAAATAATAGATAAATTAGGTATTAATGCCTATAAATATGTACTTTTAGGTCATTTTTCACATCATCTAGTCATTTTAACCAAGCAAATTCAAAAGTCAAGTGTTGAACATCTTTCATAAAAAGATTCATTAGTCTTTTCTATAGAAAAGTTGAATTTTAGGACAAAAGATAGGGTTTTTGTACGTCTTCACTCTAACTTTCTATTCAAGATCCTAGATTGCAAGAAGTTGATTATGGATTCCTATGGAGGATCATGGAGAAATATAGATTGAGGAGATGCAAATAGACATCAAATCAAGCCTAAAGACTTGTTTTCAAAGTGATTCCATCTTCCATTTTCTCTCTATCTTTAGATTTAAGTTTTGCATGTCGTTAATATTCATTTACAGTTTTGTAGGGTTTCTTAGGTTGGAGTCTTAGATCATTCAAGCTTCATTTAAACATTAGAATAGGGTTTTGTCTTACTTCATATTTTCCTAGTCTTAGACACACTTAAGACTAGGGTTTTATGAAAATTTTATCATCCCCCAAGGTTTAATTACCAAATTAGGGAGGATTTGACCAAGGAAATCCCCCATTAGAAAACAAATTATATTCTATTTTATAGGTGTTTTTGACTTTTCAAATCTGAGATTCAATCTGGAAGTTCAGTGCAGGTGACAAAGTGTAGATCTAAAACTTTAACTTTTAGAAAATGGAAAAAGGACTAATTCACCATTAGTGGAAAATGAGTCCCACTAGGCTTGTCTATCATAATAGAGTGTACATTCTAGTACCCTTTTGGCAGAAACAAACTTCTGACTAGAAACCTTAATCTGGGACTAATTCACCCAGGTTAGCGAATGAGTCCTAATCAATCAAAAAGTCAAAATTTCTAGTCTCTGACAAGTTTACAGGTGCACACATTTAGTTTTACAACTTTCTTATTTTTTACTTGCATTTCTATTCATCTTTCTAGGTCTTTTTGCATACAACACTATGTTTTCAAACACATAGCATTTCTTAGTTTTGTGTGCATAATCAATCCATTTTTTCAGTATTTTGCATTTAGATTAGCTCATCTAAGCATATTTCATCCACATTACATTAATTTTGAGTGTTTACATTGCATTTTGGCCCATCTTTCTCCTTTTAGGTGAAAACCCTAGAAGTGCTAGAAAGACCATGGAAGCCAAAATATTTGTTTACATATATTTACCAATATCCAATCATAATTCATGTGTTTTGGATTGTATGGCCCATATTCAGTGATCTAGGACTCATACGCCACCTTGGGCATATCAGTCACACCTAAGTTTTATGGCCCTAATCTAGATTTCATATTAATCTAAGCACTTCTTGAAAAATGTGTCCCAAGCTTAGCCAAATGGGACTCATATGCCACAAATGGTGTTTGATTCCAACTTACCTTAGACCTAAATTAAATTCAAATTCTTAGTAGAATTTTATTCTAATAGATATGATGCCAACTTCTAGTATTGTAATTTTGGGAAATTTGGTATAGACAAGTGTAAATACAAGATTATTTCACTCATTTTTCTCCTAGCATGTTAAACAAGAATCCTTATAGAAAATTTTAGTTCACAAGAGCATTCAAGAATTTACAACAGCATTGAAGAGCTGATTATCAATTGTTTTAGAGCATCATTCAAGTATCAAGCATCATGTCAAAGTCATTATGCATCATGTTTGTTTTTGAGCTAACATTTGTGACGTAGAGTTTCATGATTCAAGCAAGCATTCAAGTCAAGATACATACCATTCAAGAAAGAGTCAAGTTAAAAATTCATGCTAGCCATTTCACACATGTTTTCAGCATCCTATTCAAGGTTTTGGTGAGTTACAACATTTCTCTTTTGTTCATTCATCATTCCTCCTTTCTATTTCATTTCACTTCAAGGCTTGATTACAAAAACAGGGTTTGACCAAGGAAAACCCTTTTCTACTAACAAACAAAAAATTCCCTCTTTAGTGTGTTATTTGCAGATCTTGGTTGAAGATACATTGAAGAGAAAGATTGGAAGAAGTTTTCAATTTTTCAAAGTTGTCGAAGTTGTCATGTTGTTTACAAGATTACTAAAAGACACCTACATAGAAAAATTTAGCATCTCAAATCCAAAAATCTGGATTGGAAGGAAGAGTAGATATAGGAGAGAAGATTCAAAATTTTACTTTCCAAAAAACTAGAAGGGTATGTGCAAGATCATCATGGAAAAAACAAGCCCTTAAGTGGTAAAAAATTTAGAAAAATCAAAGTTAGGCAACTTGACGTAAAAATTTGAATAATTTATCTATATTATTTCAAAAATATGCAAGAATAGAATTTGTAGAAAATTTAATGTAGTTTCTAAACTACTAGATTTCTTTAAAAAATAAAAAAGTCTATTTGGTGAAAATTTAAAATTTCAATGCAGTAGTACTTAAATTTTAGGAAAAAAATAAGAAGTAGGTGTCTGTCTGACCACCCTACCACAATAAAATAATAATATTTTTTTATAATATTTTAGATATAAGTAGAGGACACATGTCCCAATGTGATGCATTTTATTTGTAATTTTTTTTTAAGTAAATTTAATTATGAATTTTTTATTACAACTTTTAAAAAATATAAAAACTTGTATGTTTGACCACCTTAACTTGGTCAAAACTTCATGAAATTGAATTTTTATTTTTTTAATCCTATAGTATGTGAAGCATAGAATGTGAAACATGTTTTGGATTCAAAAAATGTGATACCATTTGAATTCTATAGACGATTTTCAATCAGCCAATCAATTAGGACTTTGATTGTAATTCAAATAGAAAATGAATAATAATTACTTATTAAATTCAAAGTAAAGCATAATTTATATTGGTGGAAAGTTTAGAATCTCCTTAAAAAACCCTTTTCATTTCATCAATTTTGGGTAAAAGAATGTCGTTAGCCACATACCCATCATATTGCCACTTTTTGGCCCATCATGATCCTGCACATACCTAGAATAGGAATGATACACCACTTCTAGTGTATGGGTCCCAATGTAGGGCTTTTTTTAGATTGTAGTTCCAAACTTGTCACTGCCAAATTTTGTTTCGACCCATAAAACCTAATCTCAAACTAAATCATTGAGCCTAGCATATGAGTCCCAATGAGCATTAAAGTTAGCATTTTCAACATTTTAGACCTTTTTTCGAGCTTCTACAGGTTTCCAAGTGCACCTATTTACTTTCTCATTTTATTGTTCTGATTTTCCTTCATTTCTAGGTCATTTACTTAAGTTTTACACATCATTAGGTTTTTCATTAGGTTTTTCATGTTACTTGTCTTTCCAAGGCCTAGCTTTGTGGTGAACCCCCTTTTAGTATTTAATCACACCCTAGGACACCTTATTGTAAGACATCTTTCCATTATTTCATCTTGGATATAGATCTCTAAGGTTTCCTTGAATGAACTAAGTGAAATAGGAGGTCCTTATCCCTTAGTTCTATATCCTAAAAGGTGGAACCCTATTTCCCTTATTTTGGTTGCTATATCTAGAGGTGTGTTAAAGTGATTTAATGTGTTGCAATGATGTCTCTGGTACATGGTTTCCAAGTGCTTTTGAGAAAATTTGACAAATATTGAAAAATAGTGTTATGCAGGTATTTAGTGTATGCTATGGGATGTGCTCCATGTTTCTTCTGGGTTGATACTATGATTTTGCAAATTTGAGGTTGTTGGTCATAGCTATTGGTAGCTTCTATATCCATAATTTTGGTTTCTATATTTTCGTACAGTGCGAGATATTTTAATCAGTATGTGAACTGTGCATTTCAGTATGTATGGCTATGGTCTGGGAGAAATATATTTTCTCTGCATTTCTCCACACTTTGGTTTCAGGGCTTGTGGTTTTGAGAATAAGTTAATAAGGTTTCTCT
>VDFB02281907.1:0-25438 GCA_007258455.2 Sequoia sempervirens
TGGGCTCTTTAATCAGGAGTTGGATCCTACAGTCATTTACTGTGATAATCAGAGTTGCATCAAACTCTCTGAGAATCCAGTGTTTCATGACAAGTCAAAGCACATTGAGATCGAGTACCACTTCATCAGAGATTGTGTGGAGAAGGGGATAGTGAAGCTCATTTACATTCCTATGGACGAATAGATAGCAAATATCCTGATGAAGGCCTTGATGAAGAGAGCAAGTTTGAATTCTTGAGGGGACAAGTTGGGTGTGGTCTTGACTTTTCCTGCATTAAGAGTGTTGATTTTGTAGCTAGAAAAGTGGGATATGGATTTGTTTTAAAGCAACTCAAGATAAGATTTGCTTTAAATCAATTCGAGTTGGATTTTTAGCAACAACAGGATTTTTATTCTTTAAATAGAATGTTTCTGAGTTTGTGAGGATAAGATAAATCCAAGAGTGGGATTTTATTCTTTAATAGAATGTTTCCAAGTTTGTGAGGATAAGATAAATCCTAGAGTGATTTTATGTGTAAATAAAGCCAAAGAAAGCAAGAAAGATTCTTTCCTTTGCACGCTAAGTAAAGCAGCCTAGGCTCTATAAATAATAAGATTGTCAGAGTAAACTCATATTGTATTTTCGAAAGAAAAGTTTGCTGTTAGGCTGAATAGAAGATCCAACATTTGCAGGTTTTTCCCCGCATTGGGGTTTCCTGGGTATATCTGTGTTATTGTCTTTTTGTGTTTGGTTTCATGTTATTTTTGCTTCCGCTGTTATTAGTTGTTAATTAGCCCAGTTGTATTAATTGTTATAAATCAGATTTCTTTCTGTGAATTTATTGTGCAATTAATCTGTTGCTGGGTTATAGAAATTAACAGAAATGTTTGACTGTGTGGAGGTTAAAATCCATGATGCTTTCATGCACTTGGTTTTATTAAACGAAAAATAATTCACCCTAATATAATTGCTTGGATTTGCATTGAAAATTCTATGTAATCGTCATGCAAGTAATCAAATAATGGGCTCGGTTGCTCTTATATATCTCTGGTTCGTAGGGTTTTTTGTTTTCATACGGCTTTCTTTAAGTGCTCAGAGATATTTCCTATCTTTTGTATTTGTTGTTTTATTTTTATATTTTCTTGCGGTTCTTCTATTTTAAATGGTTTAAGGCGATTGCAATTTGGTTGTTTTATTGAAAATGATATTTACAATCAAAAAGTTTGTATCTAAAGTAATCATTCTTACAAGATTTTGATAATTAAGCTAAGAGGCTTTTTACACTCATATAATGGATTGCAAAACCTTTGTATATTTTTATTCTTTGCATTTAATTTGACGTTCAAATTACATACAATTGGTGATAAAATCTTGTTTACCTACATTCAAAGATGTTTGTACATAAAATCAAAAAGCATGGATAGAAGCAAAGATGAAAATGCAACTCTCTTTTTTTTTCGATGGGTAAGATAAGATTTGTATTAATTTTCAAAAAGGAGTTTACAAGATTTGAGCCCCTGACTGTGGGCAGTGAAGAACAAGACCCTACAGAAAACCAAACGATCGCGACCAGCAAAATACCAAAACGGCCGCCATACAAACCATATTGGCCGAAACCACCAACCCCCCAGATATCTAAATAATGACATTGAACTAAACTAAAACACTGTCCCATACATATACCAAAACCACCTAAACCAAATAACCAGAAACCACAATCCCATTACCAGACATTCTTCTAAGCAAATGCTCAGAATTCATGCTTCTAGGACGAGCTCGACACTACAACTAGATGGCATTTCTTCTTCAGATACTCTCCGCCTACACTAACCAACCTTTGATGTTCCACCAAAGCCATATCGCTTACATCCAGAAGGAAATGATAATATTTCAGTAGAGTATTGAGTCCTCCAACAACCTGAGATCATGAGGCCGAGGGATACCTTTCCCCAAAGAAGTCATCGCCAGAGATTTCTCTAGGCCCACAAACTAATCCATTCTAAAGAAATACTTCATAATCACCCTTGCATCCGCCTTCGACACCCCAGCATCCAGAAGACCAACCAAAACATGAGAGGAAATGCAAGAATTCAACTGATAGTCTTCTGCCTCCGCCATGAAACTCTTACCAGCCACACATTTCACCATTACAAATGTTAAATAGTTTGGACAATGAATCACCCGGCTGAGACGAAGTGAGGTAATTGGGCCAAGAAAGGTCGCCTATCGCTTTGAGCTCCTCAGCTGAATAGGAGTTACCATTTCTCCCATCTCCAATTTTGATGCCAAGACCAAGAGAATGAAGTGTCCCATAACCACCCAAACCTTGCCTTGAGAGCCAGAGTAGATGGCAATAAACCAACGCTTTGTGACCTGGGGAAGCCATCCCGTCACCATAAATGATGACCCGAGTGGTGAGCTATGGTAATGAATAGAGTCGGCGACAAGACTTGATAAGATAGTTCACATGCACAGATAAACTAATGGCATCAACCTGCCGAGGAAGCCTCCAAAAACGTCGGCGAAAGTCACATGCCAACACTGCCCCATTCCACGTCGCTCACTGATGTGTCTGCCACATCCATGAATCACTTGTGGAGTGGCACCCACCCAGCCTCCCACATGAAAATGCAACTCTTATTTAAATTAAAGAGATTTAAATCAAAAACTTTCTTATGTAAATGAAATTATTTACATAGAAAAATAAAATAGAAAGATTGTTTTTATATCTAAATTTAAAACGAATATGAAATTTTATTTAATTCATTTGTATAGATAATCACTACAATTTAATTAATTATTTAAAAACTAAATAATATATTTTTAATAAATTTTAGAAATTAGATTTTAATTTAATTTTAGAATGAAATTTAAGTTTTTAAGATATTGTGGTGATTTCTCTTGCAAACATATTAAAGAGATTTAAATCAAAAACTTCCCTATGTAAATTATTTTATGATTTTTTTAAATGCATTTTTTAAGTATAATTTTATTTTATAATTATACTAAAAGAAAAAAAGAATAGAAATTTTGATTTTATAGATACATTTTAGTTCATAATTTATTCTAAAATTATAATTAGTAATTGTTGAATTATTTTTAAATGAATATTTATTTTTTTATTTTTTTTGTATTAGATATGGTTATTGTTTTTAAAGCCATAAATTCTTCCCAAATCACTCTCTACTTCCACCTAACAACACAAATCATCCTCTAAATAAATAGATAAATTATTAGCAAAATAAAAGGAACATTGAAATTTGCCAAAAAAATAATTGGACAACTAAGAGGTGTTGTAGATATACACGACCTTCTACTTTAAAATTGATTTTATCTTTGATCAACCCATTATAAATGGCTTCAAGGCCTTTTCTATAGCATATATATTCATAAGTTTCTCTTAAGTAATTATACTCAATGGCTTCCATGAGACTTGGACTGGTTGTGATGATGATAACAGTATTGTGCGTATTATCTAAGACCCACTGTGCAAATCCATCCTAGGTTGTGGACATTCCTTATTTTCAAATCAATGCAACTGTTCTAAAGTTGGTGGACTATGCTCTAACAGACTATAACACTTTCCATGTAATGACAATTGATTATTTTTCACCTTTTTTTCTTCTCTTTTCTTTGATTTGAAAAGATTGGATTTGGGTTATGAGTTGCAGTAGTTGGGATGCATATAGTTTGTTCTAATGGCCAAAGTATTTATGTAATTGTGCATTAATCTTGAACAACTGGCTTGGTTTTTTTGTTGGGTAGCATGTTGGACTTGTATTTCAGAAAGTGGTGGGAGCAAAAGTGGAAGGAACATCAAACAAAGAGGCTACCTATTATATCTTGATTCAAGTTTTGGATGTCAAAGTATGGAATCTATATATTCTTTAAAGTTTGGATGAATTTTAAAAATTGATTTATCATATATGAATAATTGAATTTGTCATATATTGAATAAGTGTATTCATTAAGGAGTTGCATGGTTGGTTCTACTTATACTGTTTTGCATGTCTCTACAATCTTTGTGTATTCATTATTATTCATTTCTCTTTTCACAAGTTCATTCTTTAATGGGCACCATTTCAACTCTTTTTCTTCTTATTCTACACTATGTTCATGTAATAAAAAAGAAGAATTTGATTGGAAAAAATAAATTGAAGTTTCAAAAAAATATTCTATTTAATGTTTAGTTTAGCATAATATATAAAGTATTATGTCTATTGTTTGATTTAGCATAATATATATACATTTAAATGATATAAATATTATCAATTTTTCAATCTTTTAATAAAGTTGAATGGTTTTGAATGAGTATATAAGAGATCAAATCTTGTTGAATGCAAAACCCCCAATTGAATTTTGAGGTTTACCCTTACCTTATTGATTATTTCTTTATCATATATCCCCCACTCTTGTTAAGGTACTATATATGAGCTTGATAGTTTCAACTATTCTTATGAATTTGTATGAAGGTGGATCTCTTTAAAGATCTCAAAGAGTCCATTGATATTCAAATTGCTGACAACCATCATATCTAATGAGTTGTACACCCACATTCCTAGCACTCAATTTTTTCCATCAATTCTATGATCACAAGATCAAAGAATCAAAAGATTCACTTAGTAAACTTATCCTATATTACCTATTGTAGCATCATAAATTGTCACCCTTGACAATTCACACTATGTTTTGCTTCTCCCTATGTGCTTGGACCTAATTATGAACCTAATTTATTAATTATGCATTTAATTTCCCATTTTATAAACATTCTTGGAAAATCAAATTATGCATTTAATATTTTTCTCCCAACACTTTCGATTCCTAAAAAGCTAGGATCTAGTCTAGTTAAGTTGACCCAAAATTTGAATATGTTGATGTTCGTAGTTTATTATTTTAATTTCCAATTTCAGTTGCCGGTCATCGGTATTTGATTTTCAAGAAATTAGAATGATTGCATATAAATACATAGTATTTTCACCATTTTAAATCTGAAGCACAACTAAGAGAAATTATTGAGCAAATTGAATATCCTAAAAGCAATCAAGGGTAGTGAAGGAAAGAATTATCAAGATTATTGCAGCATTTCATCATCTGTCACGTCTCATACTTTGATGCTATTTTGACCATGACTTACTTTGATGCTATTTGGACCATGACTTACTTTGATGTTGTTTGACCATGACTTTGTGGGATTTAATATATGAATTATGATACGTGTTAGAGCAATATAATATAATACAATGCTTTGGTGTGTGGAAATGTAGAAAAATAATTGTTTTCTTTCAGAATTATGAGTGCATTTTATTTTAAAATGATACAAAATAGGAATGTTGATTTAATAATTGCTTAAATTTATATTTCTATATTGGTTACTAATACACTTTCATTTTTGCACGCCTAAGTGCATTTGAGTTGCAGGTGATCGAAGGCCAAGAGTGTGATTGAGGAAAAGAAGGTTAGCTTCCCGACAGGGTAAAAGAGCTCTCGATCGCGCACACACCACTTAAAAATCATGTAGTTGCATTAGGTCATATTTGTTTTCAATATGATTGTTTGAAATTGATTACGTGGTTTGAATAAGTGATTGATTAAAACAAAAGAAAAATATATATATACATAAAAACAATAGCATAGCAAAATTTAAATATAGTTTAATTAACCATAAAAATTGTGAAAAGAATATGGTTTAATTTATTTTAGTTTATCCCATTTATTTTGTGCAATAAAAAGGAAAATCTGAGTTTTAAAAAAAACAATATAGGAAATTAAAAACAAATAATAAAATGAAAATATTATGTTTGCATATAATGAAATAATTGGTTTGTATAAAGTGGAGATATCTATGTTTGCATATGGTTATTTTTCCAAAATGAAGAGGAATGAACAGCCCGAGAGAACTTTGGGCTCTGGAAATTTTTCTTAAAACCAACAATGCTGTTGGCATGTGGCAATCTTGGGAATTTGCATGAGAAATTTATCTGTCATCTGGAAATACTCTGCATGATCCTCGAAAAGAGGAATAAAGCTTTAAGAAAGAAAAGAGAACATTCAGGGAGACATATCCGAGAGCTCTGGAAGAAGGTGACAGGAAAGTAATACTGGCATCTGCACTGGAAAAAATTGCCAGGTTCTTTTCCATACTTGTTTTTCAATCAGATTAAAATTGCAGTAAGAGAATTTAAGAAATGAAAGGCTTCAATCTATGAAATGATTACCAATCTTTTCCAATTTTTATTTCTGGGTAATAGTTTACTCCTCATTGCTGCAATATAGAAAGAATACCCAATCTTTTCTTCCAGATTAGGGTTATAGTCAGATGCAAAAAGCTGCAAATTATTAAACTGCTCTCAATTATATTTGAAACCTACATAAACATATATATATACATATATATATGCACAGGAAATTGTATTCCTGTGCTAAAATACATATATATATATATGCATACAATTTGTATAAAACACTGTCATCTGAAATAAATTTGAAATGCCTTTTGGGATAAATATGAATGCAGTATATTACTGGGCAAAATGTCTCTAAATGTCTTCTTTTTTTTTGAGTTATGAAACTGTTATACACAGGAAAAAGGAAAGGGATTTAATCCCTTGTCCTCCCCATGGGAAGGACGCAGATCTGTGGGGAGGCTCGCGCCCTCCACAGGCCGCGGCCTGTGGAGGGGGTGCGAGCCCCTCACAGCCCGCCCCCTCCCCATGGGAGGGGCAAGGGCTTCCTGTGCCCTTATGTTGCTCAACGCCAGTAAGGAAACCCTGAAAAATGTTTATATTCTGTGTGCACAGCCAGAGAACTTATAAACAGTTATAAAAATTAGTATTTCTTTCTTCAAAATTTACACTCAGCTGTATATGAATTTTTACACACACACATATATATATATATATATATACACTCAGCTGTATATGTATATATATATATATATATATCTATTTATATATATATATATATCCATGCATATATACCAAAATGCAAGTTTGAACAGGAAAACCCTTTTAAGAGAGTGATATGATCTCTGTTAAAAATACACAAATATCTCAGAAATGTTAAACCTAGAACAAGAACAGAAGTATCACTGAGAAACCATGTAAACTGGAAATCTTCTTGATTACTTTGACATATATTTACATACAGAAGTACATTCCTGAGTAAAGGTATTCAATGTAAAATTCGAATGCAAGTTTATCTTTCAAACCTCTGTATTCCGAAAGAATTGCACTGTTTCTGTATATTACTAATATTCAGAAACCTGTATTCAAATTAAGAGTTACACTTTCAGTCAGCTTGAATTTGGAAAGAATAGAAGTATATACTGAAATCAGAAAACACTGTCTCATACAAAAGAATTAATTAAATTTCTCTAGAAGTACACTGATAGTATTATGTCATACATGATCTTCGTTAAAAACAGAGTCTTTTACCAAAACAGAAAGGAATTACTTACAAAAGAGTAAATGAAATCTTTCTACTGAACTTACAATTTTTCTTTCAACGGATGTTATGAAATTTTCATTTGAAATTCATTTAGAATCAATTGAATGCATGAAACATGTAAGAAAATGCACAACTTTCTGCGTTTGTATTTATTCATACTTTACTTTTGGTAACTTCCGGGACAGGATGCCGAAGGTGGACTTACAGAGACGGTAGTATTACCTTTTCTAAACTACCATTTTCTTGTATTATTTATGCTTGGCCAAGCACTTGTACCATTGAAATAGATGGATTTGTTTTAAAAGCCTAGAAACATATATGTATTTGAGTCTCTGCCACCTCCTGTTGCAAGAAATGTGTTTTTCTCATGTTAGAAATGCATATAGGCACCAGGCATGCATCGAGAGTTCCCTCCTGTTTTACTGTTTCGGGTTGCTAGGCTCCTTTATGTAGGGCCGGGGATTTCTTCGAGTTAGGAAGGAACCCGGGGAAGTCATGGACTTCGTGGTTGGGCGGAAAAGGCGCCTGAATCACACTCTTGGCCCCAGCTCGCAAGCAGACCGAGGGGGTCACGACAGTTGGAGGTTCCAAGTTTCATTTGCTATTGATGTACTTGTGTATTATTCTGGATTGGCTTGTGAAGCCCATTATAAATGTATATGTATTTGACATTCTTTAATGAAACTTTGAAATAGAAGTATGGCTTGAAAGAATATAATGTAACATTGATTTGAGGAAATTAAAGTTTTATGACTTAGCATAGAAAAGATGTTTCTATTGGAATTGTTGATTTCTTCCGAGTATGGTTGAATATGTATATGAGATAATTCATTGATGTACTTATGCTTTGTATAATCTTGATGAATTACATTGTTATTACATGAAATGCAATTTAAATTCTCTTTTATTGAGCTCATTTTGGAAGTTTTTATGAATAATATTAATTACTAGAAAACCTTTTTGAAACGGATTGAATGATTGAAAATGTCTTTACTTTTAATTTTCGGAGCGCTACATCTTGGTATCAGAGCCATAGGTTCAACACTCGGACCTTAAGACTTCTACGCTATAGGTTGCAATGTGAACCTGTTGATGACCTAAATTTCTAAGAGCATCGAGTGAATTAGCACCCTATCTTGGGTCAAAGATTTCTTTGATGGGTTGGAACCTCAATGAGTCTTGGATGTTTAAGTTGAGAACCTAGAAGATTAGGCATGGTATGACTTTATTAGTTGAGAGTACTCATCAGTTTAGTGGCATTTTCAAAAGAATCCTTAGTAGGAAAATGTCATGGTTGAAGCAAGGATTGTAGATTGTACCTTTAAAAAAAGGGTTGAGATATTGTGATGGATATATCTAAGCCAAGATGGCTAAGACATGATGACAACCCGTGAAGTGATGATGTAGAGTAGAGAAATATTGAGAAAAGAGGTCTCTTGAGGACATAAAGGGTGAATGACTATGATCTAAAAGGTTAAGTTACAAGGTTACTAGAGGTAAAAATAAAATATGCATATATTAAGAAAAGTAGAAAGAACAATCACCTACGACCATTAATGATTAGATGATGCTTTAAGGAAGAAGAGAATCCAAGAAGGATGTCTGCAATGGTAAAGGTATTTGATTATGAGTAAGCTGATTTTTAGGTGATGTTTGTTCTTTCCTAACCGGGATGTGTGTATGATCCTTGTGATCTTTAGTAAATACAAGTTAAGCCTCCTTAGGAGTCTTCGATATGGTCCTAGGAGAAAAATTTTGTTCAGATAAGTTATCATTGTCAGCCTTACTGACAGGGCATGAGTTTTGATCTTGTGAGACCTTATGAGTCCTATATGTTGGATTTATATAAATGATATATTTACGAATATGCACTTTGCATATATTGTGCGAGTAATGCACTCTTGTGTGATTTATATTTGGTGTGAGGAATGCATCGTGTGAGTTAGGCACTTTGCATATATACATGTATAATGTGTGAGTAATGCACTCCTGTTTGATTTATATTTGGTGTGAGTAATGCATCGTGTGAGTAGGCACTTTGCATATATACATGTACAATGTGTGAGTAATACATCGTGTGAGTTAGGCACTTTGCATATATATACATGTATAATGTGCGAGTAATGCACTTATGATTGTCTATGGTTAGTGCGAGTAAAGCGCTCAAGCTTGTTCTTCATATTATGTTAGAGATGGTATACTTACCTTGTGTGAGTGACGCACTTGAATAATTTTTGTTTTCATATCCCATGTGTGTGTGTTTTGGCATATTTATTTGTGCGAATGAGAACTTCAGGTAATTAATGTGTGAATGTTGTAGTAATGTGTTATCCATATGAATGGTGTATATCTATAAAGTGGGAATTGGTAATTGCTTTTCATTGTGAATGAAGCATTTGCATACCTTGGGTTGTGGATGTTCGCTAGTGTTTGACCATGTGTGTCATTATGTGGCGATTGAAGTTCCCTTGAAAGGAATGCAATTTTTGTTGTTTGGCATCTTCAACGATGTTGGATGATGAAGTAGAATGGATCTCTTGTTTTGTGTGACTGGGTCTTAGATGACTCACTGTACACTATGATTGAATATGCTCTCTTACTTACCTCGGATTTTGAAACCTAGGTATGGTTGGGTATTGTACTCCCTCTCTAATGACTAGAGTTAGTCACATAGTTCATATGTTATGTAACTTAAAAAAAAAATTGATATCTTATTTATTTATTTACTCATTTATTTTATTGTTTTTGTTCAATTTATTGAATGGCGTGTAGGTCAAAGTTGAATTTTTATTTATGGGCATGAGTAAGTATAGCCATCAAATTTTTGATACTTATTTATCTTGCGACCATTATGGTCATGTGTGAATTATTGTTGAAATCGACTTTTCTTTTCCTTGGATTTGATTTAATTTTTCTAAATGGTGGCTATGCTTGAATGTTTTAAATTGATGGTCAAGTTTCATGTTATGTGCTCTATCATGTCCATGATGGACCTCTGATAGATTGTATGAGGGGGTATAATACAGAGTGCTTCAGTTCCTGGTATGTATGTTGATAGAATTACGATAGATTGAATTCCTTAATACGCTGTCTGATACAAGTATTTAATTTTGAAATAATAGGAAAGTTTTGAACACTGGTGTTGCTATGGGCCTATTATTTTTGTATATCTTGTTGATATTACTATATGAGAGGACACCGTGTCTAGATAGTACAAAGGAAATTTGAGAACATGCTTTATGGATTGATTCCTAAGTATATCCCTTGAGTTTTGAGAAAAAACTTGTTTTGGTATGATGATATAATAGGTAGTGGTAGGAGGATGTTAGTTGAGAAAGCAAAGTGGTTGTGTAGTAAGCTTCAATTAAGGTGGATGTAATGGAACACAAATGGAAAGTAGGGAGGTGTTGCAGGTGGTGAAAGGGTAGAGCAAAGAAACACTTTGGCAACATGTATTGTTAGATCATAAGAAGATATTTTAGGATGGATAAGGGCATAGGAATGGAAATTCCTCATAGCTATGTATTAATTAATAAAATGTAAGATGTTGTGGTAACATAAAGTTTCAATGGAAGAATGAAAGACTAAAATGAAAATATAATAGTAATGGAAGTTGAAAGGAAGGAGAAACCCTTGAGACAAGAAGAATAGCGTGGAATGAGAAGAAAAAGGTAAGATTGGAAATGTTGATTGAAGTTTGATATATAGAATGTATTATTAAAAAAAAAAAAAGGGGGATAATAAAAGTGTTGTAGAACTAAAAATGGATAAGGAAGTTACAGAAAGGTATTCTAAACTAGAAGAAACCAATAGTTGGTAATGGAAGTAAAATAAGGATTGATTAAGGAATAAATAATAAGTAAGATGTAAAAGATGAAATAAATGAAGTATAATTCAAAGGAAGATAAAGGGCACTAAATATAAGAAGAGAAAGTTCAAAAATCAGAATTGTCAAAGGAATGGATTGCAAGTGACCTAGTCTCAGTATAGTCGGTGTGCACGATGGTTAGTTTGGACCTCGTTGGAGCACCTTTGCAGTTGTTTTTCTATTTGTAATTTATATGTGAAGTAAATAAATTGGATAATAATAGATAATCTTGGTTGAGCCTTCTCGAAGGCAGGAAACCTAAGAAGGGATGTTTTAAAGGAAAGAATGTTCATTATGGTACTGGACGTTGGGAAAGTTGATGATTGAGGATATGGGTCTTGTAGAATCCACAAGATTTTTGAAGAACAAAAAGTTGAGATGCCTTAAGGGGCCTTCAATGGTAAGGATGTTTAGATAAGTTTTCTCGACTTGTCTTGCAGACAAGGTATGAATGATTGATAGGGTGGATCATGTATGCCTGATTGTTTTTCTTTTAGTAAAGGTACTTACATGTGTATTATATGAGAATGGTGCTTGTACAATAATGCACTTCTCATGCTTTGTGCAATGACACTTCTGTATGGGTGTTTGTACTCATAGCATAGAAAATTGTTTCCTTAACTACACTGATACTTATGCTTGAACGAGAAATGTTCTCTATACTTATACTAATAAGAGTGAATAAATTCTTAAGCTCAAAAGATGTGATGTTATTCTTGTAAGCTCTGGTGCAAGAGTTGTTTGTTACTTGGATATAATTGAATGGTAGTAATACCATATGTGTGGTGTGCATGACTGGCACACTTAGCAGGATTCAGGGGTAGTGCTAGCGGAGCCCACCAGGATTCTGGGAGGTGCAACATTAAGTTGTGGAACCATGATATTGTGGAGTGCAGGGTCCAGTGGGACCAATATTCGATGGATAATACCACCTATGAAAATACATATGACATTAACAGATCTTTTCTTCATTTGAGGTTATAGCTTACTTTTCTTTTTATGCATATTGTGACTATGATACACTAATACTTCAAACTTTATTGTGTGGATTTTCTTTTAGACATCGAGATGATGTCTCTTCCCAAGTGGGGAAGGATGTCACGTCTCATACTTTGATGCTATTTTGACCATGACTTACTTTGATGCTATTTGGACCATGACTTACTTTGATGCTATTTGACCATGACTTTGTGGGATTTAATATATGAATTATGATACAAGTTAGAGCAATATAATATAATACAATGCTTTGGTGTGTGGAAATGTAGAAAAATAATTGTTTTCTTTCAGAATTATGAGTGCATTTTATTTTAAAATGATACAAAATAGGAATGTTGATTTAATTATTGCTTAAATTTATATTTCTATATTGGTTACTAATACACTTTCATTTTTGCACGCCTGAGTGCATTTGAGTTGCAGGTGATCGAAGGCCAAGAGTGTGATTGAGGAAAAGAAGGTTAGCTTCCCGACAGGGTAAAAGAGGAGAAGCTCTCAATCACGCACACACCACTTAAAAATCATGTAGTTGCATTAGGTCATATCTGTTTTCAATATGATTGTTTGAAATTGATTACGTGGTTTGAATAAGTGATTGATTAAAACAAAAGAAAAATATATATATACATAAAACCAATAGCATAGCAAAATTTAAATATAGTTTAATTAACCATAAAAATTGTGAAAAGAATATGGTTTAATTTATTTTAGTTTATCCCATTTATTTTGTACAATAAAAAGGAAAATCTGAGTTTAAAAAAAAACAATATAGGAAATTAAAAACAAATAATAAAATGAAAATATTATGTTTGCATATAATGAAATAATTGGTTTGTATAAAGTGGAGATATCTCTGTTTGCATATGGTTATTTTTCCAAAATGAAGAGGAATGAACAGCCCGAGAGAACTTTGGGCTCTGGAAATTTTTCTTAAAACCAACAATGTTGTTGGCATGTGGCAATCTTGGGAATTTGCATGAGAAATTTATGTCATCTGGAAATACTCTGCATGATCCTCAAAAAGAGGAATAAAGCTTTAAGAAAGAAAAGAGAACATTCAGGGAGACATATCCGAGAGCTCTGGAAGAAGGCGACAGGAAAGTAATACTGGGCATCTGCACTGGAAGAAATTGCCAGGTTCTTTTCCATACTTGTTTTTCAATCAGATTAAAATTGCAGTAAGAGAATTTAAGAAATGAAAGGCTTCAATCTATGAAATGATTACCAATCTTTTCCAATTTTTATTTCTGGGTAATAGTTTACTCCTCATTGCTGCAATATAGAAAGAATACCCAATCTTTTCTTCCAGATTAGGGTTATAGTCAGATGCAAAAAGCTGCAAATTATTAAACTGCTCTCAATTATATTTGAAACCTACATAAACATATATATATATACATATATATATGCACAGGAAACTATATTCCCGTGCTAAAATACATATATATATATATATGCATACAATTTGCATAAAACACTGTCATCTGAAATAAATTCGAAATGCCTTTTGGGCAAAATGTCTCTAAATGTCTTCTTTTTTTTTGAGTTATGAAACTGTTATACACAGGAAAAAGGAAAGGGATTTAATCCCTTGTCCTCCCCATGGGAAGGACGCGGATCTGTGGGGAGGCTCACGCCCTCCACAGGCCACTGCCTGTGGCGGGGGTGCGAGCCCCTCACAGCCCGCCCCCTCCCCATGGGAGGAGCAAGGGCTTCCTGCGCCCTTATGTTGCTCAACGCCAGTAAGGAAACCCTGAAAAATGTTTATATTCTGTGTGCACAGCCAGAGAACTTATAAAAAGTTATAAAAATTAGTATTTATTTCTTCAAAATTTACACTCAACTGTATATGAATTTTTACACACACACATATATACATATATATATATACACTCAGCTGTATATGTATATATATATATATATATATTTATTTATATATATATATATATCCATGCATATATACCAAAATGCAAGTTTGAACAAGAAAACCCTTTTAAGAGAGTGATATGATCTCTATTAAAAATACACAAATATCTCAGAAATGTTAAACCTAGAAGAAGAACAAAAGTATCACTGAGAAACCATGTAAACTAGAAATCTTCTTGATTACTTTGACATATATTTACATACAGAAGTACATTCCTGAGTAAAGGTATTCAATGTAAAATTCGAATGCAAGTTTATCTTTCAAACCTCTGTATTCGAAAGAATTGCACTGTTTCTGTATATTACTAATATTCAGAAACCTGTATTCAAATTAAGAGTTACACTTTCAGTCAGCTTGAATTTGGAAAGAATAGAAGTATATACTGAAATCAGAAAACACTGTCTCATACAAAAGAATTAATTAAATTTCTCTAGAAGTACACTGATAGTATTATGTCATACATGATCTTCGTTAAAAATAGAGTCTTTTACCAAAACAGAAAGGAATTACTTACAAAAGAGTAAATGAAATCTTTCTACTGAACTTACAATTTTTCTTTCAACGGATGTTATGAAATTTTCATTTGAAATTCATTTAGAATCAATTGAATGCATGAAACATGTAAGAAAATGCACAACTTTCTGCGTTTGTATTTATTCATACTTTACTTTTGGTAACTTCCGAGATAGGATGCCGAAGGTGGACTTACAGAGACGGTAGTATTACCTTTTCTAAACTACCATTTTCTTGTATTATTTATGCTTGGCCAAGCACTTGTACCATTGAAATAGATGGATTTGTTTTAAAAGCCTAGAAACATATATGTATTTGAGTCTCTGCCACCTCCTGTTGCAAGAAATGTGTTTTTCTCATGTTAGAAATGCATATAGGCACCAGGCATGCATCGAGAGTTCCCTCCTGTTTTATTGTTTCAGGTTGCTAGGCTCCTTTATGCAGGGTCGGGGATTCCTTCGAGTTAGGAAGGAACCCGGGGAAGTCATGGACTTCGTGGTTGGGCGGAAAAGGCGCCTGAATCACACTCTTGGCCCCAGCTCGCAAGCAGACCGAGGGGGTCACGGCAGTTGGAGGTTCCAAGTTTCATTTGCTATTGATGTACTTGTGTATTATTCTGGATTGGCTTGTGAAGCCCATTATAATGTATATGTATTTGACATTCTTTAATGAAACTTTGAAATAGAAGTATGGCTTGAAAGAATATAATGTAACATTGATTTGAGGAAATTAAAGTTTTATGACTTAGCATAGAAAAGATGTTTCTATTGGAATTGTTGATTTCTTCCGAGTATGGTTGAATATGTATGTGAGATAATTCATTGATGTACTTATGCTTTGTATAATCTTGATGAATTACATTGTTATTACATGAAATGCAATTTAAATTCTCTTTTATTGAGCTCATTTTGGAAGTTTTTATGAATAATATTAATTACTGGAAAACCTTTTTGAAACGGATTGAATGATTGAAAATGTCTTTACTTTTAATTTTCGGAGCGCTACATCTTCCAAGCATAATGTTATGTGTTATGTAATTTTGTCATATATTTTGCATGAATTTTGTTTATGTGTACTAACACTTGTAGGTCATCAAATCAAATCAAATCAAGCAACAAGGAATCCTTGAAGGTGATGAGCAAGACTTCAATCCATTAAGGAAATCAAATCTAAGTGGTTAGTTTCAATAAGTTGTCACTTCATTACTTATTTATCAACCAACCTCTATCCCTCAAAAGGATAATCTCTCTTTTATCATCAGCTTTTCCATTGTGGAGGTAGAAATACCAACACGGGCTTTGACTAAGGCAATCCCTTATATAGCACAACCCTTCCCCTCTGTTCATGTGTGTAGTTTGTAGATCTAAGGAGAATTGGAGGAATATTCAAGGAAATTTGTTCATTCATGCATCAAAACCCTACATGTTGACAAGTCATGGAATCTAGATTATCTCAATAACAAATGAAGATTTGATAGCAAGCCTCAGAGGAAAGAAGCTACAAACTCGGGACCTCAAGCTCGTGAAAGAAAATTCAAGTTACAAGTCCCTAGATTCTAGGGAATCTTTTCAACCTAGACCACCTATATCAGGCTCAAATTTTCATGAAACGTACACCTATGTCTGCTCTATTTATTTCTAGATTCTAATTTTGATTGTCAATTTCTAGTTTGTCATAAATCATAACACATCACTACATTTGTCTAGTTTACATAACCATGTCATTGCATCACATCAAAAATCCATTTCCACCCTTCAAAGAATCAGATCCAAGGTTGATTGACTCGCCTTTTAAGTTGCAATTCGATCTTACACCCTTGCTGATTTGAATTCTAATGTTTAATGGAAAAGGCTTGATTTTAGTGATCTCGACATTGGATCTAGGATCCTATTTCCTACAAAACATTTTGGTGAACCTAACATATCCTAAACTTGCAATCATTTTGATTTTTCATTGCATAAATTCTTAAAATTAAATTTAAAACCTAGATGCTTTGAAGATCTAATGTTAATCTACATTTATTTTCAAAAAACTATACATTTTCATTAGTTTTTCATCACAAAAATTAAAAAATAATTAGAATTAAATTGAAAAAATTCTCAAATCTGATTTTCTTTGCCTAAGGCTTAGATTTGAGTTATTTTCATTGAGAAAATTAATTGCAAAATTATTTTATCATTTATGCATGCATGTTTTAGTGAAAAACATTGAAAAAGTGAAGAAATTGCATACTAGTAATAATTGGAATTAAATTGGAAAAATTCTTAGATCTGATTTTTCTTGTCTAGGGCTTAGATTTGAGTTATTTTCATTGAGAAAATTAATTTCAAAATTATTTTATCATTTATACAAGCATATTTTAGTGAAAAACATTTAAAAAATTACAAAATTGCATAGTATTTTCATTTCAAAAGATCAAAAGCATTGGTTTTCTATATTTTTTAGAAAAATCAGTCAATCATAGTACTCAATTTCTAAAAATTATCATTTGAACATATTTAATTTCTCTAAAAATATCCAAAATTGCAAACAAGAATATAGAAAAATTAGGATTTAGTACATTTCTAGAAATTTGTTGACTTCCAAACCTAAACCTCTAAAACATAGGGCCCTCAAACATTGTCAATGATTTCTAGATTATGATTTTTTTCAAAATCACCTACCTGGTCTAGGGCATCCTTGCACCCTAGACCAACTAATCTAGGGTGAAATTTGCAGTGCAAATCTCTGATAGTGTTCTCTATTCAAATCTAGTTTCTATTTTGGAATTTTGTTCTATAAATTATTTGATTTTTCTCATTTGGTCCATAGGAGAAATAACAATATTTTTCCTTTTCAAAGATATGGTTTTGATATGGTAACATATGCATTATATAACTATAATTTTTCTACCTATGAGAACACTTTGAGGAAACAAAATAAAATCATTGGTGATCATGTTAGCTCTTCTCCTAGAATATGTCTCCTACTTGTGAGAATATCTTGACGCAAGAGGATCTAATCATTGAGCATCATGAGAATCATTTTTTTTCCTCTCCCATTACCTCTCCTACTCGGGAAGATATTGTGGCACAAGAGAATGAAATCATTGACACATTTATTAATATCACTTTACCTAATCTTCATTCATCTCCCAACATCTCCCCCACTTGTGAGAGTATTTTGATGCAATCTGAGGATGCAATCATTGACAATCATGATAGTCATGTTTTTTCTTCTCCCAATATCTTGCCTACTTTTGAAGTTATCTTGGTGTCATAGGATCCAATCATTGAGCTTCATGAGAATCTTGTTTGTTTCTCTCCCCATACCTCTCCTACTTGGAAATATATTATGGCACAAGAGGATGAAATTGTTGATATATTTCTTTCAAAAGATAGTAAGATGGATTGTATAGATAAAGATGCCAAATTGATATTAGATCCCCCATTTATAAAATATCACCAACAAATAATTAACTGAGTTGAGGTTATGAATGCACAATTGAGAATTGGATCTCCTTTAATTATTGGACCTCCTAAAACTCCACTAATTATTGGACCTCCTAAATCACCTCTCATTATAGGACCTCCAAAATGTCATGGCCATATCCTAAAATTTGTAAAAAAAACTTACTAGTAATCATGTGCAACAAGATGTGTTGCAACAACCAATTTATCACGCAGTTGTTCATGCATATAACACTAGAAATAATAAGCAATCAAAACAACACCAACATCCATTCCATTACCTCAACCATATCTTCCACCCCCACCTAATCTTTCTCAACATCTAATGGTAAGTAATATAATCATGTTGAGCAACTTTGTAATACTCCATCCAATATCTCTCTTTATGACTTGATTAAGACATCACCTACATACCACAGGATCCTCCAAGAGGCTTTGCAATTTTTGGCCAAACTGGACACTGAAATATTTTTTTTTAACTAAATCTTCACTTTCGGGCACCTATAGCAGCTAAACCATGAGGAATTTGAAGATGATGTAAACTAGAGTTTCATGAAATTTTTTCTATAGATTCTAAATATATTTTTTTCAAAATTTTTGTAATCAAATTTTATTTCTTTTTCCATCTCCCTCGAAAACTAGTTTTTTTCAGAAAACAACATTTTTAAAAAGTGACACTCACCGTATAACGCATAACTTTTTTTCCATGAAGGATAAAATTCTAATTCTTTCGAATTTATATTTTCAACTCTGATATCTAGTGCTTCCACTTAGTTAGATAATTTTTTATTGAATATTTTTTCTTTAATCAAGTTTCAAATTCAAAACAATTATAATTCAGACATAGCACGACTGTATAATGCGTAACTTTTTTGTATGTATCAAAATTCAATTTTTTTTTTCTTTTTTCGATCAAGGACTTCAATATCTGGTGCACTAATATTTTTTATTTTTTTTTTAATAATTTGCTATTTTTCCACGTGCAGAACAAAGAGCTTGATTTTCGGTGAAAACCCTACATTCACGAGAAGTAAAAAATAAATATAATAATTAAATTAAATTTATTTTAAAATTATAATTTTTGGGAAGCTTATAATAAGGACTACATACTTACAAAAAAAATTAATGAATTCATTTGATCCCCCAAAAGGTAAATCAAAAGTGGTTTTTTATCAGCATTTTCATAGGTGTAAAGGAGACTCTGTTATAGGTATGGTTTAAAACTAGCAGGGTTCAATCCAAAGGGGTTTGATTTAAGGTAGTTTGATCAAACCCTCTTCAATTGGAATTATTTAAATGGAAATTTTCAAGGCTTAAATCATTATATTTTCTAAAAATATGTGATTTCAGCAAAAATCAGTTCCTCCCAGAAATTGTAAACCACTATTGTGGCAGAGATGTTCAACTTCTATAAAACTGAATGATGTAGATGCCTTGTTTGATTGTATGCAAGTGCAAAATTTGGATGTTACATTCCCTCAACATGAATTACCCTCACTTGAGATCCAAAACAAACATGAAGTTTTAATGACAATGGTGGTCATTAATAAAGTTGGGGTTAAACCTACTCTTATTGATAATGGATTGGGTCTTAATGTTGTAGCTTTGATCTTCTAGATAAAATTGGTGTGGATAAGAATCTCATAGAACCTAATGATCTTTCTGTTTGTGGCTTTGATAATATTAGTAAGCAACCATTAGGGATGGTCACCCTACCCATTAAGGTAGGACCCGTGATTTTTCCTACCCCTATCTATATCATGTCAGGACCTCTTTCATACAATCTTCTCCTAGGTAAACCATGGATTCATTCCATGAATGGATTCCTATATACTCTTCACTGTGAGATGAAGTATGAATATAATAATAAGATGTATACAGTAAAGGCAGATGTAGAAAGTTATAAATCACAAGCCCAAGTTGAAAATAACACTTTCAACTCTCTTAATACTTTGATCTCAACTTCCAAGGTAGAACCTATACATGTTGATGATAATCGTGATTATATTTCACCTATAAAAAAATCTTAGATATTTGATTGGGGTACATTAGATTTTATACCCTCCTTTGTAGGAGAGTACAAAATCTCCCAATCTCAACCCAAATAGTATTGTGTTTCATTTGCCTAATCTTGTTGTACATCAAAAAAATTAGAAACATCACCCCATGATGGTGATGGGGGATCTTCAACTTCCATCTCTCATGTGTCGGTGATGCCTAACTTTAAAAAACTTTAAAAAGATTTGCGTTCTTGTGAAAGAAACAATTCTTCTCATGAGCATTTAGATAAGAATTCTTCATCTGAGTTGGAAGGATGTTATGGGATTGGATATAAAATTCTTTCTAAAAACCGATATAATGAAACCATGGAACACAAAAATAAGGATCAAGTGAAGTCTATACCATAATTTTCTAAAAACCTGATTTATTTTTCCAACCTTCATCACAAGCTTCATCACATGCTCCATTGCCTAATATATTTATGACTTCTTGTGGTAAGTGAGCAAGCTTTTATTCACAAGAGAAAGGAATGTCTCCTACTACTTGATATGTTGGAAAATGTGAAACCCTAGGGTTTAATTATGATTTCAAACTTTCACTTACATAACATTGGGGAATTGAAAATGAGCAAGGGTATAAAATTGACCTACAATCTGAAAGGTGAGTCAACCAATCATTTATCTGTGATTCCCTTTTACAAATGGGGGTGTGTTTAAAATGTATTTTTGATGAAATGCAATGATGTACAACTAACTAACAATGAAAATGTACTATTCTGATATGAAAACAAACAATTTGGAAATTGACAAATAAATTTAATGACCTGTAATAGACAGAGTGGGCTTGTGTCCACTTATGATTTGAATTTTGACTTGATTTTTCTAGACAAGGCCACCTAGGGTGCCCTTGTCTAGATGGCTAAAATTAAAATATTCTTTCATATTCCTCAAGTATTTGATCAAAGGCTTCTTCTTTGTGGACCTTCATGTCGGATCTTCATTGAATTCTCAGATAATTGAGTTTAAATGTATCTTGCCAAGTTGTAGGGTTTCAATGCATCAATGCACAAATGGTCTTCAATCTTCTTCAGATCTATAACCTATACATTCAAATAGAGAGTAAGGGTTGTTCCATATAGGGGCTTTCCTCAATCAAACCTCATGTTGGTGTTTCCTTTTGAGGGATAAAATCTAAATGATAAATGAATGATGAATCAACAATTGGATGCAACTCACCACTCAAATCTAATTTCCTTGAAGGATTGAATTCATGCACATCTCCTCAAGGCATGATTGCAATTTTGCTTGGATTGCTTTGAAGACCTACAAGTGTTTGTCCTCACAACAAAATGTATGCATAAACATGAACAAACTTGCATAAAATTTACATGATGCTTTGACAATGAAATACTACAATAATTTTGCTCTTGACTTGATCTTGAAGTGTAATAATTTCTCCTACTTCCAAAAATATTCTCACTTAGTTTTCAAATGATAAAACGACTAGGTATTTATATGCAATTAATCTAATTTCCCACAAACTAAATTCTGATAGCTGACATGTAGGATTTGAAATTCAAAAAATAAATTTCCAACCTTGCCATAATAAAATTTGGGGCCAAATTAGCAGGACAAGACCGCTTAAGGCGCCCTTGTCTAGGCCCTATTTTTTGGAATGTGAAGTATCAAGAGTAAAATATTAAATGTCTACTTTGATTTTATAGATTTGATTCCTTGATAAATGATTAAATGGGCCTCATAATGCATAATTTAGGACATTATGTGAACAATTAGGTCAATGCACATAGGAGGAAGAAAAATCTAGTGTGAAATTGTCAAGGGTGAAATAATTTATTATGCTTCATTGAGTCTCCACTTTAGTGAGATTATGGACTTACGCTTAGACTCACACTAAAGTAAGAAATATGTCAAGAGGGGCCTGATTTATCCAAATTTTGAAGAGATTTGATGGCAATGAATCTAGGGGGGGTGCACAAGCCCCTAGGATTCAATATCTTATGGCAAACCAACATGAGGGAAAAGGAACAAACATGTATGAAATGCATCAAGACAACACAAAAATATACATAAAAAAATACAATGCAAACATAATGCAATCACAACGCAACATGATACGAACATAAGAAAACATATACAAACACAAACACAAGGTTAGTACTAAAAGGATTTGAGTCAGTAAGGCAAAGAGACCTCAGTCTTAAATTTGTCTCAAATACCAAACATCATATCTCAAATGTACGCTAGACAAAATAATGCTCTTATAAGGACTAGAAAGTTGTGTTATGCCAAATCACTCACAAGCTACATGGATCTAACGGATAACAAGTTGTGTTATGCTAGGTGTCCATGCAATATGATGGGTTTCACAAGGCTAAAAAATTGTGTTATGCTAAGACACTTATGAAACATATGGCTCCACTAGAAAGCAAGATGTGTTATGCTAGGTGGCCATCTTAAATAGGATGTTCAAGCTGATGAATTAGCAATCTACATTATGCCAAATCCATGGACTATATTGTAAAATATCACTTCAGGGAACACATAAAACTCACCACAGGGGGTGCATAAAATTTAACATCACAAGGGACGAGAAAAACTCACCTCAGGGGGTGCATAAAATTTAATGTCACAAGGGATGAACAAAACTCACCTCAGGGAGGACATAAAATTTAACGTCGTAGGGGACAAACAAAACCAACCTTAGGGGGTCCATAAAATTTAATGTCACAAGGGACAAACATCATGAAGCCCCACCTCAGGGGGTGTTATCCACAACACCACCAGAAAGGGTGCCTTACAAGATCCAAAGGTCATTGATTAATACATAGGGGTTCATACCTTAGGAAGTATCACACATGACACCACCACTAAGAAAGGACAAGTCGCAAAATGAAGGGTCACACTTTAGGGCATACTAGCCACAACATTACCACCAAAAGGGACATAACATGCCATGAAAAGTCACACTTTTAGGGGATATCAAGCCTAATCCCACCACAAAGGAGACACTAATATAGGTTGAGAAGGCCACAATTTTAAAGACATTCATGTGGCATTATTGTTAACAAGGTCACACTTTTTAGGAGATGTATGATATCATCACTAAAAATGTACCATTTCTTATTCAAACAATGTGTAGGGTACTATATGACCCCCTTAAAATGTTAGTGCACTTGCTACACTAATATTTTAAGGAGATACAAAGGGGTCCCTTGTAGTAAGGAATTCACCTAACATAAAGCTACCTACCCTTGTCCCCCAAGCATAGGGACAAATTTGAGTCACAATGAATGATAAGATGTTGCTCCTTGCAAGATAAAATATGATTGCATAAAACCAAATTTATACCCCCATGCATGGTAATGAGCATTATGTGACACTACAACTACCACATGGCAAGGAGAAAAATGAATGCAATTTAATCTATTATCCTATCAAATTTTTCATTGTAAGGATCTAATTCTTCCAATTTCTTCTTTAAAAAATGACATTCATCAATAATGTGTCCAAATTTTCTAGTATACGCACAATAAGATGTGTTTTTAGTCTTTTATTTAGTATCTCTTCTTTCATGTACAGGTGGCAATGTAATGAATCCCAATTGTAAAAATGTGCCTAAAGCACTCTCAATCTTAGACAATGGATGTGGAGCAAGTAAAAAACCTTTTCAAATAGGACCGTGAATTTTAAGTGGTTTGGATGATGGAGAAAGTGTTTGATGTAAAGGTGGAGGACCTTGATAACCTCACCTTTTGTGTCTTTCGATGGTATTTATTCAAAAAGGGAATGGATTTTATGTTCATTATTTATATCACATCCTTGCTTCATTAATATCCTAAAGCCTTGACCATAACATTGTTCCAAGCTAACACGTGTGTCAATAATTTTGTTTTTATAGGATGGAGAATGAGTAGGTGGTCTGGACTCATCATGTTTGTTATCAATAGGTTCTTCCATGTGCCTAGGTTGAGGTACAAATTTTAAATCGCTTTCTCTATGTGATTTGGAAATTTTTTTGAAATTGGTGGTATGGTGGGTGGTGTTGATTGTTGATATGGGTGATTAGGTCATTCCGTTGAAGGATACATAACCACATTGTTTTCAAGGTTAGGCAAGGTATTATTTATGAATTCATTCATGATTTCCTCCTCTTGCCTCAAGGTATCTTCTTTAAGGAGATATACATTGGGAGATGAAGTAATATGAGCTTCATCATCTGAATTAGAGTCATTTCCAAAAACACTCACAAAACATCAACCAAGGATTTCAAGGAAGTCAACATTTTACCAAAGTATTTAGCCATTAAATGATAATATGATGTGTGCAATGAAGTTCAAATTGTTATACCACAATGATCTAAAAATTGAAGCAGATCTAGACAGAAGATCCTGAGAATGTTTTGTCACTGAAATTTGAGCAAAAATAGCTTAAACAAGGCCACCAAGGGTGCCCTTGTATGGAAAATATTTTTGCTAAATGCAAAGTTTGACTGTGTGTGACATTGTTTAATGGTTTTGTTTTGTGATTGTGTAGGTCTGAAAGTGAATAATTTTCTAGAACTTGACTAATTTGTGATTATGCAATGCAAAATGCAAGTGTACAATAATTTTCAAAATTTTCAAGCATTAAAGTGCAATTATAAATTCAATTTTAAGATCTAAAATGCAACAATTGACTGATCCCAATGTGAAAAATTTAGAAATGTTGATCTTGATATATTTTTGTAACAAACAATACAATTTTCACCTTTTTGACTATATGCAAAATGTTCAAATGAATGCAATGAACACTTCCATATTTGATGTCAGATCTTAGATGACCTAATGCAGATTTGTAAATGCAATTAGATGTAGATCTAACTTATGATGACTAAAATTAACCCTATTGCAACTTATGATGTAATATGATATGCAAATTTTTGAATTTTTTATGCTTTTTTGATGCAATAATTGATGTCCAAATGATGAATGCAAAACAATTCGATGCTAATCTTAGATCTAAGATCACATACTTCAGATTTTAGAAGGATTATAATGTTAATACATCAACTTCACCAAAATGACATGTTGGAAAATGTGAAACCCTAGGGCTCAATTAGGATTTCACACTTTCACTTATATAACCTTGGGGAATTGAAGATAAGCAAGGGTATGAAATTGTCCTACAACCTAAAAGGTGAGTCAACCAATCCTTGATCTGTAATTCACTTTTGAATGGGAGCATGTTTGAAATGTA
>VDFB02281908.1:0-65809 GCA_007258455.2 Sequoia sempervirens
AGATCAAAAGCATTGGTTTTCTATATTTTTTAGAAAAATCAGTCAATCATAGTACTCAATTTCTAAAAATTATCATTTGAACATATTTAATTTCTCTAAAAATATCCAAAATTGCAAACAAGAATATAGAAAAATTAGGATTTAGTACATTTCTAGAAATTTGTTGACTTCCAAACCTAAACCTCTAAAACATAGGGCCCTCAAACATTGTCAATGATTTCTAGATTTTGATTTTTTTCAAAATCACCTACCTGGTCTAGGGCATCCTTGCACCCTAGACCAACTAATCTAGGGTGAAATTTGCAGTGCAAATCTCTGTTAGTGTTCTCTATTCAAATCTGGTTTCTATTTTGGAATTTTGTTCTATAAATTATTTGATTTTTCTCATTTGGTCCATAGGAGAAATAACAATATTTTTCCTTTTCAAAGATATGGTTTTGATATGGTAACATATGCATTATATAACTATAATTTTTCTACCTATGAGAACACTTTGAGGAAACAAAATAAAATCATTGGCGATCATGTTAGCTCTTCTCCTAGAATATGTCTCCTACTTGTGAGAATATCTTGACGTAAGAGGATCTAATCATTGAGCATCATGAGAATCATTTTTTTTCCTCTCCCATTACCTCTCCTACTGGGGAAGATATTGTGGCACAAGAGAATGAAATCATTGACACATTTATTAATATCACTTTACCTAATCTTCATTCATCTCCCAACATCTCCCCCACTTGTGAGAGTATTTTGATGCAATCTGAGGATGCAATCATTGACAATCATGATAGTCATGTTTTTTCTTCTCCCAATATCTTGCCTACTTTTGAAGTTATCTTGGTGTCATAGGATCCAATCATTGAGCTTCATGAGAATCTTGTTTGTTTCTCTCCCCATACCTCTCCTACTTGGAAATATATTATGGCACAAGAGGATGAAATTGTTGATATATTTCTTTCAAAAGATAGTAAGATGGATTGTATAGATAAAGATGTCAAATTGATATTAGATCCCCCATTTATAAAAGATCACCAACAAATAATTAACTGAGTTGAGGTTATGAATGCACAATTGAGAATTGGATCTCCTTTAATTATTGGACCTCCTAAAACTCCACTAATTATTGGACCTCCTAAATCACCTCTCATTATAGGACCTCCAAAATGTCATGGCCATATCCTAAAATTTGTAAAAAAAACTTACTAGTAATCATGTGCAACAAGATGTGTTGCAACAACCAATTTATCACGCAGTTGTTCATGCATATAACACTAGAAATAATAAGCAATCAAAACAACACCAACATCCATTCCATTACCTCAACCATATCTTCCACCCCCACCTAATCTTTCTCAACATCTAATGGTAAGTAATATAATCATGTTGAGCAACTTTGTAATACTCCATCCAATATCTCTCTTTATGACTTGATTAAGACATCACCTACATACCACAGGATCCTCCAAGAGGCTTTGCAATTTTTGGCCAAACTGGACACTGAAATATTTTTTTTTAACTAAATCTTCACTTTCGGGCACCTATAGCAGCTAAACCATGAGGAATTTGAAGATGATGTAAACTAGAGTTTCATGAAATTTTTATCTATAGATTCTAAATATATTTTTTTCAAAATTTTGTAATCAAATTTTATTTATTTTTCCATCTCCTCGAAACTAGTTTTTTCTTATAAAAACAACATTTTTTTAAAAGTGGCACTCACCATATAATAACTTTTTTTCCATGAAGGATAAAATTCTAATTTTTGAATTTATATTTTCAACTCTGATATCTAGTGCTTCCACTTTTAGATAATTTTTATTGAATATTTTTCTTTTAATCAAGTTTAGAATTCAAAACAATTATAATTAGGACATAGCATTTATAGCTGTAGCATTTTTTTGTATGTATCAAAAATTCATTTTTTTTCTTTTTGGATCAAGGACTTCAATATCTGTGCACTAATATTTTTATTTTATTTTAATAATTTGCTATTTTTCCACATGAACAAGAGCTTGATTTTTGGTGAAAACCCTACACATTCAGAGTAAAAAATAAATATAATAATTAAATTAAATTTATTTAAAATTATAATTTTTGGGAAGCTTATAATAAGGACTACATACTTAAAAAATAAATTAAATGAATTCATTTGATCCCCAAAAAAAGGTAAATCAAAAGTGGTTTTATCGCATTTTCATAGGTGTAAAGGAGACTCTGTTATAGGTATGGTTTAAAACTAGCAGGGTTCAATCCAAAGGGGTTTGATTTAAGGTAGTTTGATCAAACCCTCTTCAATTGGAATTATTTAAATGGAAATTTTCAAGGCTTAAATCATTATATTTTCTAAAAATATGTGATTTCAGCAAAAATCAGTTCCTCCCAGAAATTGTAAACCACTATTGTGGCAGAGATGTTCAACTTCTATAAAACTGAATGATGTAGATGCCTTGTTTGATTGTATGCAAGTGCAAAATTTGGATGTTACATTCCCTCAACATGAATTACCCTCACTTGAGATCCAAAACAAACATGAAGTTTTAATGACAATGGTGGTCATTAATAAAGTTGGGGTTAAACCTACTCTTATTGATAATGGATTGGGTCTTAATGTTGTAGCTTTGATCTTCTAGATAAAATTGGTGTGGATAAGAATCTCATAGAACCTAATGATCTTTCTGTTTGTGGCTTTGATAATATTAGTAAGCAACCATTAGGGATGGTCACCCTACCCATTAAGGTAGGACCCGTGATTTTTCCTACCCCTATCTATATCATGTCAGGACCTCTTTCATACAATCTTCTCCTAGGTAAACCATGGATTCATTCCATGAATGGATTCCTATATACTCTTCACTGTGAGATGAAGTATGAATATAATAATAAGATGTATACAGTAAAGGCAGATGTAGAAAGTTATAAATCACAAGCCCAAGTTGAAAATAACACTTTCAACTCTCTTAATACTTTGATCTCAACTTCCAAGGTAGAACCTATACATGTTGATGATAATCGTGATTATATTTCACCTATAAAAAAATCTTAGATATTTGATTGGGGTACATTAGATTTTATACCCTCCTTTGTAGGAGAGTACAAAATCTCCCAATCTCAACCCAAATAGTATTGTGTTTCATTTGCCTAATCTTGTTGTACATCAAAAAAATTAGAAACATCACCCCATGATGGTGATGGGGGATCTTCAACTTCCATCTCTCATGTGTCGGTGATGCCTAACTTTAAAAAACTTTAAAAAGATTTGCGTTCTTGTGAAAGAAACAATTCTTCTCATGAGCATTTAGATAAGAATTCTTCATCTGAGTTGGAAGGATGTTATGGGATTGGATATAAAATTCTTTCTAAAAACCGATATAATGAAACCATGGAACACAAAAATAAGGATCAAGTGAAGTCTATACCATAATTTTCTAAAAACCTGATTTATTTTTCCAACCTTCATCACAAGCTTCATCACATGCTCCATTGCCTAATATATTTATGACTTCTTGTGGTAAGTGAGCAAGCTTTTATTCACAAGAGAAAGGAATGTCTCCTACTACTTGATATGTTGGAAAATGTGAAACCCTAGGGTTTAATTATGATTTCAAACTTTCACTTACATAACATTGGGGAATTGAAAATGAGCAAGGGTATAAAATTGACCTACAATCTGAAAGGTGAGTCAACCAATCATTTATTTGCGATTCCCTTTTACAAATGGGGGTGTGTTTGAAATGTATTTTTGATGAAATGCAATGATGTACAACTAACTAACAATGAAAATGTACTATTCTGATATGAAAACAAACAATTTGGAAATTGACAAATAAATTTAATGACCTGTAATAGACAGAGTGGGCTTGTGTCCACTTATGATTTGAATTTTGACTTGATTTTTCTAGACAAGGCCACCCAGGGTGCCCTTGTCTAGATGGCTAAAATTAAAATATTCTTTCATAGTCCTCAAGTATTTGATCAGAGGCTTCTTCTTTGTGGACCTTCATGTCGGATCTTCATTGAATTCTCAGATAATTGAGTTTAAATGTATCTTGCCAAGTTGTAGGGTTTCAATGCATCAATGCACAAATGGTCTTCAATCTTCTTCAGATCTATAACCTATACATTCAAATAGAGAGTAAGGGTTGTTCCATATAGGGGCTTTCCTCAATCAAACCTCATGTTGGTGTTTCCTTTTGAGGGATAAAATCTAAATGATAAATGAATGATGAATCAACAATTGGATGCAACTCACCACTCAAATCTAATTTCCTTGAAGGATTGAATTCATGCACATCTCCTCAAGGCATGATTGCAATTTTGCTTGGATTGCTTTGAAGACCTACAAGTGTTTGTCCTCACAACAAAATGTATGCATAAACATGAACAAACTTGCATAAAATTTACATGATGCTTTGACAATGAAATACTACAATAATTTTGCTCTTGACTTGATCTTGAAGTGTAATAATTTCTCCTACTTCCAAAAATATTCTCACTTAGTTTTCAAATGATAAAACGACTAGGTATTTATATGCAATTAATCTAATTTCCCACAAACTAAATTCTGATAGCTGACATGTAGGATTTGAAATTCAAAAAATAAATTTCCAACCTTGCCATAATAAAATTTGGGGCCAAATTAGCAGGACAAGACCGCTTAAGGCGCCCTTGTCTAGGCCCTATTTTTTGGAATGTGAAGTATCAAGAGTAAAATATTAAATGTCTACTTTGATTTTATAGATTTGATTCCTTGATAAATGATTAAATGGGCCTCATAATGCATAATTTAGGACATTATGTGAACAATTAGGTCAATGCACATAGGAGGAAGAAAAATCTAGTGTGAAATTGTCAAGGGTGAAATAATTTATTATGCTTCATTGAGTCTCCACTTTAGTGAGATTATGGACTTACGCTTAGACTCACACTAAAGTAAGAAATATGTCAAGAGGGGCCTGATTTATCCAAATTTTGAAGAGATTTGATGGCAATGAATCTAGGGGGGGTGCACAAGCCCCTAGGATTCAATATCTTATGGCAAACCAACATGAGGGAAAAGGAACAAACATGTATGAAATGCATCAAGACAACACAAAAATATACATGAAAAAATACAATGCAAACATAATGCAATCACAACGCAACATGATACGAACATAAGAAAACATATACAAACACAAACACAAGGTTAGTACTAAAAGGATTTGAGTCAGTAAGGCAAAGAGACCTCAGTCTTAAATTTGTCTCAAATACCAAACATCATATCTCAAATGTACGCTAGACAAAATAATGCTCTTATAAGGACTAGAAAGTTGTGTTATGCCAAATCACTCACAAGCTACATGGATCTAATGGATAACAAGTTGTGTTATGCTAGGTGTCCATGCAATATGATGGGTTTCACAAGGCTAAAAAATTGTGTTATGCTAAGACACTTATGAAACATATGGCTCCACTGGAAAGCAAGATGTGTTATGCTAGGTGGCCATCTTAAATAGGATGTTCAAGCTGATGAATTAACAATCTACATTATTCCAAATCCATGGACTATATTGTAAAATATCACTTCAGGGAACACATAAAACTCACCATAGGGGGTGCATAAAATTTAACATCACAAGGGACTAGCAAAACTCACCTCAAGGGGTGCATAAAATTTAATGTCACAAGGGATGAACAAAACTCACCTCAAGGAGGACATAAAATTTAACGCCGTAGGGGACAAACAAAACCAACCTTAGGGGGTCCATAAAATTTAATATCACAGGGGACAAACATCATGAAGCCCCACCTCAGGGGGTGTTATCCACAACACCACCAGAAAGGGTGCCTTACAAGATCAAAAGGTCATTGATTAATACATAGGGGTTCATACCTTAGGAAGTATCACACATGACACCACCACTAAGAAAGGACAAATCGCAAAATGAAGGGTCACACTTTAGGGCATACTAGCCACAACATTACCACCAAAAGGGACATAACATGCCATGAAAAGTCACACTTTTAGGGGATATCAAGCCTAATCCCACCACAAAGGAGACACTAATATAGGTTGAGAAGGCCACAATTTTAAAGACATTCATGTGGCATTATTGTTAACAAGGTCACACTTTTTAGGAGATGTATGATATCATCACTAAAAAGGTACCATTTCTTATTCAAACAATGTGTAGGGTACTATATGACCCCCTTAAAATGTTAGTGCACTTGCTACACTAATATTTTAAGGAGATACAAAGGGGTCCCTTGTAGTAAGGAATTCACCTAACATAAAGCTACCTACCCTTGTCCCCCAAGCATAGGGACAAATTTGAGTCACAATGAATGATAAGATGTTGCTCCTTGCAAGATAAAATATGATTGCATAAAACCAAATTTATACCCCCATGCATGGTAATGAGCATTATGTGACACTACAACTACCACATGGCAAGGAGAAAAATGAATGCAATTTAATCTATTATCCTATCAAATTTATCATTGTAAGGATCTAATTCTTCCAATTTCTTCTTTAAAAAATGACATTCATCAATAATGTGTCCAAATTTTCTAGTATACGCACAATAAGATGTGTTTTTAGTCTTTTATTTAGTATCTCTTCTTTCATGTACAGGTGGCAATGTAATGAATCCCAATTGTAAAAATGTGCCTAAAGCACTCTCAATCTTAGACAATGGATGTGGAGCAAGTAAAAAACCTTTTCAAATAGGACCGTGAATTTTAAGTGGTTTGGATGATGGAGAAAGTGTTTGATGTAAAGGTGGAGGACCTTGATAACCTCGCCTTTTGTGTCTTTCGATGGTATTTATTCAAAAAGGGAATGGATTTTATGTTCATTATTTATATCACATCCTTGCTTCATTAATATCCTAAAGCCTTGACCATAACATTGTTCCAAGCTAACACGTGTGTCAATAATTTTGTTTTTATAGGATGGAGAATGAGTAGGTGGTCTGGACTCATCATGTTTGTTATCAATAGGTTCTTCCATGTGCCTAGGTTGAGGTACAAATTTTAAATCGCTTTCTCTATGTGATTTGGAAATTTTTTTGAAATTGGTGGTATGGTGGGTGGTGTTGATTGTTGATATGGGTGATTAGGTCATTCCGTTGAAGGATACATAACCACATTGTTTTCAAGGTTAGGCAAGGTATTATTTATGAATTCATTCATGATTTCCTCCTCTTGCCTCAAGGTATCTTCTTTAAGGAGATATACATTGGGAGATGAAGTAATATGAGCTTCATCATCTGAATTAGAGTCATTTCCAAAAACACTCACAAAACATCAACCAAGGATTTCAAGGAAGTCAACATTTTACCAAAGTATTTAGCCATTAAATGATAATATGATGTGTGCAATGAAGTTCAAATTGTTATACCACAATGATCTAAAAATTGAAGCAGATCTAGACAGAAGATCCTGAGAATGTTTTGTCACTGAAATTTGAGCAAAAATAGCTTAAACAAGGCCACCAAGGGTGCCCTTGTATGGAAAATATTTTTGCTAAATGCAAAGTTTGACTGTGTGTGACATTGTTTAATGGTTTTGTTTTGTGATTGTGTAGGTCTGAAAGTGAATAATTTTCTAGAACTTGACTAATTTGTGATTATGCAATGCAAAATGCAAGTGTACAATAATTTTCAAAATTTTCAAGCATTAAAGTGCAATTATAAATTCAATTTTAAGATCTAAAATGCAACAATTGACTGATCCCAATGTGAAAAATTTAGAAATGTTGATCTTGATATATTTTTGTAACAAACAATACAATTTTCACCTTTTTGACTATATGCAAAATGTTCAAATGAATGCAATGAACACTTCCATATTTGATGTCAGATCTTAGATGACCTAATGCAGATTTGTAAATGCAATTAGATGTAGATCTAACTTATGATGACTAAAATTAACCCTATTGCAACTTATGATGTAATATGATATGCAAATTTTTGAATTTTTTATGCTTTTTTGATGCAATAATTGATGTCCAAATGATGAATGCAAAACAATTCAATGCTAATCTTAGATCTAAGATCATATACTTCAGATTTTAGAAGGATTATAATGTTAATACATCAACTTCACCAAAATGACATGTTGGAAAATGTGAAACCCTAGGGCTCAATTAGGATTTCACACTTTCACTTATATAACCTTGGGGAATTGAAGATAAGCAAGGGTATGAAATTGTCCTACAACCTAAAAGGTGAGTCAACCAATCCTTGATCTGTAATTCACTTTTGAATGGGAGCATGTTTGAAATGTATTTTTGATGAAATGCAATATGTAACTAACTAACAATGAAAATGTACTATTCTAATATTGTAGTGTCAAAAAATATACTCCCTTACATTTTCACACTATGATTGTGTCTCTTAATAAATTGGACTTATTCAAGCCTCTAATTGGCCCAATTATGCATCTACAAGCCTAATTAATTGCAATTTTTGAAAGGGGAATCATGATTTAATTAATGCAATTATCATTTTTAACACCTAGAAATGAATAGGTCCTGGCAATTTAGGTCAAGACCCATTCAACCTTGGGCGTGCTAGAACCTACAAAATTTTTATGTTCCATCTCAAAATCTTGTAACATTTTGAATGTTGGGTTGGTATCTGAAGGCTTAGGGTTTTGCTTGTTATCACTATTAAAGGGTTTTTGTGTTAGCTTGGAATCCTTCCTTAAGAAACCCTTAGCTCTAAATGCTTGCAAGGCTCTAATTTTTTGTTGACCTCCTGTTGCCCATTGTTGGTCACATTAAAACATATTATGCCATTAATGTTCGTGGGGTAACCGGTCCCTCATGCCTAGGTCTGAGTTTCTCATTTTATATATAAGGTTGAATTAAGGGCCTTTTTGGCCTTTAGATCCTTTGCATTTTATGACTTAGGAACTTTTAAGCCCCTTTTCTCGTATTGTCCTAGAAGGTCCCCTTCATTAAAACAACTTGTGGGAACATGCTTAAAAATTTTCACTTAAGTCCCATTGGCCACCTCTCTTTATCGCTTATAGCAGATTGCTTCTGAAGTGTATGTTTTGAATTAGCAATAAGCGACAAGCAATGTTGTTTTAGCTTCACCCATCGCAGATATTTTTGAGAGTTCTTAATATGAAATGGCGATGGGAAATACTCTTGCCTCTCCTTATAGAGATTGATTTTTCACTTATCACTAATGGCTTTTGGGCCTTGAGTTTTGTATTAGTGATCAACGATGGCCTCTGGTCTTTCATTCTTCTTTATATCGCTCATCGCAGATGTTTATGAAATGGTAAGTTTTCAATTAGTGATGAGAAATATGATGTATCTCTCGTGCTTCATGCATCGCGGATTGGTTTTGAACGTCAAGCTCTATATTAGCGATACACGATGCCAATGTTCAATGTAATCATTGGGATCTCTCATCACTAATTGATTGCAAAATGTATGAGGAGAATTAGTGATGAGCAATGGCCTTGATGCTTTCCTTTTGTCACGCATCATGGATTCATTCGAAAGCTTAAGTTACAAAGTCGCGATGAGCAATAGAGTTATCTATTTAGGTTTCTTTCACTAATTTGAATATATCTTATGTGCAATGTCTTTTGTATCATTGATTTTCATGCAGGTGCATGTGTCTTAATCTAGTCTCTTCACCTTATCTCTTGTCACTGATGCGATCCAGAATTTGAAGTATGAATCAGTGATATGGAATAAGAAGGTGAACATGATCAAGGAGGGGCCACAAATCCAAGGGCTAAGATTTCATCACTTGGATGCTTGCATCACTGATAGAACTAGTAAGAGATGAAATATGTCAGTGATAAGCAATGACTATTGAAGGAAAAGGAAACATGGAAATATCTTAAGGACATCGTATAAAGAAAAGAAGAAAGTAGTGAGGTGAATTGAGAACCATTGATATGGTTTTAAAACAGAGTGATCAATGGCCAGGGTTTGAATGTGAATGGCTAAATGTCAATTCGCTCGCGCGAACTTACTATCAAACATTAATGGTAGCATGCCCATCTCTCAACCATAAAGAAGGTAGATACCTAGTTGGTCAAGCATTTGGAGTTGCTTGGAAGCGGAGAGAGGAATACCAGAAGCTGAGGAAATTGTGTGGGAAGCTCCGATGAATTATTACAATAGAAAATGTGTCGATTGTTCACCTAGTTAAGCGATTGGTATATCTCCTCCTAGCTGAAATACTAAATTGCACTATTCTAGAAAGGTGATAGGGAATTGGGGAGATAGGGTGCTTGTCTATTTGTATTATCCTCAATTATGTGATAAATACTGGGTCAAATTGGGAAATATTTTGTTCTATAAGTATTCCTGTGAGTTTTTGTACTTGGGAGGGTCTTTTCGATTGAAAGAAATTATAAACCCTAGTTCTCCTACATTGCAAACATGACTGAACCAAAGCCCAGTGAATCCAGTATTAGACCTGAGAGGAAGCCAAAACAAAAAAAGGGTTAAAAGGCTTAAAACTCGGGATGTTTCATGTAAGGTTAAGTTGGAATCACCTGCAGTATCTAACCCTACACCAAGTACTCCTACAACATCTACTAGGTCCAAAAGTGCAAAGAAGGAAAAGGAAAGATTTATGTAGGAGGCCATTGAAGATATAAAGGAAGGAGGGTCACGAATTGGAAAGAGACCTACGGGTCAAGTTGTCGTGACCACTAGGTTAATTGATGGTGTTGGTGAAATTGGTGAGTTGGCCCAGCCTCAGACCAGGTGGCAACTATTTCGGTATGCTTTTAACAAGTAGTATTCTAGTAAGCCTGTGTGTTACTTATGGGAGCTAAACCTTGGAAAGCTAGTTGTGCCAAATGTGTTTGTAGAGGTGGACTTAATGATGGAACTAGCCAAGCACTATCATCCCATTGACAGAAAAATCAAGAGTGAAAATGGTGATGTGATCCTTGAAGTGACAAAGGATAAGATTGTGGAGATATTTGGGTTAAATCCCAATTACACTTTGAAATTTAAGCGTGCATAGCTATATGTTGAATATGAGAATAACATATTTGCATACAAAAATAGACTGCTTGTTCGGCATAAAAAGAGCAAGGAGAGATTTCTCCATAGGAATGTTGAGCCATTTGAATGTGAGGAGTTTGTGGATTATTTCAAGAACACTTACTACTGCCTAAATCAAGTTTTGGCCTAAAATTTTAAAGGATAGCCCTTGACTTATTGGTAATGGTTATGGATATTCAAAGTCATAATCAGAACATTGGTTTTGATTATGCCAACTATGTTGTTGAACAAATGCATCAGGATTTCCTCAAGTTAAAGAGGGAGGTTCTCCCTTTGCATTTCCCTCATTATTCTCTACTAATGCATATTCTCTTATTTGAGGGTGATTATGGATAGAAAAGGAAGTTGAACTTGGGATTAAGAGATGATGAAAATAATGTTTTACCAGTGAAAATATGGACATTCATTTGGGATCAGGATTGTCCCAATTCCAATTATCTCATGTTTGCTAATATTATAAGGTTTGGTATTCTAGAAGTGTTGGGTGTAGCACCTATTCACAGGATTTCTCTACCAATCAGAAGTATCATGCGCGAAAAAGATATACTAGGATCAAATGCAACACATAATTGGGCAGTTTGGTTTCTCCATTTAGAATATACTTTGATCAGAGCCTATGGGGCTAAGATGGCACCCCATTATTTGCCACTGTGTGTCTCTGATAGATTGGCCTTTAAGGAACTCATGTGGTAGATTTATGGTATGGATTATGAAATGTTCACGAAGCCCAAGAAGGGTACTTTGGTGAATCCCCAATGCACTTTTGCTTACTTCAAAGTTACTACCCCTGAGGGGTATGAAAAGTTTGGGATCATGGTAAATAATCTTAGATTTCCTATTGATGAGGTTAGGATTTGTGATCCGGAAAAGTTTGTGCATGGAAAGAGAAAGGATAAAAATTTATCAGTGATACATAATCAATTCTTGTACAAGGATGATGTATTGAGAAACTTGACAAGTGATGAGGTTTCCATATCTAGAAAGAAAGAGTGGACATCCATAATAGACATTGAAGAGAGTATCATGAAAAGGAATTCCTTTTATGTAAGTCCATATGATGTAATTGCAGAACCTTTTGAAAGAGCTTTAACGAAGCTAAGGGATTATCAAAATGGTGATTTTAGGGTGAAGGTGAAGGATGTTGTTGATAAAGCACAGGCTCTCCTAGAACAACAACCACAAACTATGGGTATCCCAAAGCAGCCTATAGATGTTCAGGAAGTTAGGGAGGAACAAATGGTAGAGCATGTACCAGGAGATGAGGAGGTGAAAAAGAAATTTCCTCCCCCAAATATTGAAGAAACCTTTAGTTGAAAAGTTTCCCCTAATAGAATTGTCAAGTGGCAATATGATAAGGAAAATGATGATGATCCCAGGGTCAAGGAATGTGATGAATTCCTTGTAGATGATAAGTTTGTGCAATAAAAGGAATTTCATGAATTTATGGTTCAGTAGAGGAGTAAAGAAATAAAGGAAAGGCTTGAATTAGCTCGAGCTATTGTTGAACCTTCTCAACAAGAAGAAGTTGAGTAAGCAGAGGAAGAAAGGATCAAAGTTGAAATTGCAACTATTACTCCTGTTGAGGCTAGGAAAATTGTCACAGATAATGGAATCATGTTGTTACCAAGATGCACTATCACTTCAGCTATAGCATATGATGTAGTAAGAAGAGACCCTCAGGCTTCAATATCTAAGGAGCAGTTTGAGGATAAGGTGTTTGGATCGAATATAGTCCAAAGTTGCACACTCTTGCAATTTGGTCTATGGCACCTAATACTAGAAGCATGAGGTTGCTAGGTCTATTGAAGAGGTTATAGGTTCCTTGGTGGTCAAAAAGCCACAGATGTAACTCTTGTCCAAGAAACTAAGTTAATTGCTCATGTTGGATGCTTGTGTGGACCTTGCCACGGATTTCTCAAAAAGTATGATTCTCTAGTGAAGGAATACAATAAGGCCTTGGATGAGATAAAAAAGATGAGGGCTACTATTTAGGCTAGTCAAATAGTAAGGATACTATCCTTGCCATCCTCTTCTTCCTCAGACTTGTTCACCTGAGGATAGAGAAACCTTAGCCTTGAGAATTAAAGATTTGAATGATCAACTAAGTACTAAAAGGAAAATATCAAAGCTAAACTTGAAACATTAAGGTGGAAATGAGATCTTTGAGGATGTAATGATAGGGTATTGGTCAACAAGAATGATGAAGTTTGGAATACCTATAAATTATTCGCAAACACAAATCTGGTACAAAGAAGCCTTCAGAATGAATGGAGTAGCTGGAGTACTAGAGGTGAACTTTTGAAGAATGAGAATGAAGGAGGATCTCGAGGCATCTACTAGCATCCCTAAAATCTTGCAAAATATTGATTCAGTTAATGAGATAACCACCTTTTATGGAAAGCTAGGAGTGCAACTCCAAAGTAAGCTAAAGTTATTTAAAGAGATGGAGGAACGTGGTATGCCTCGGGTATTGAGCCCTAAAGGTGAGTTGTAGCCATTTGACACCTAGAAGAAGGATTTGGGAGGAATGCTTGCAGCAGTTATGATGGCATTGATTGTTCCTAACTACATCCTGTTGAATTCCAATATTGATACAATGATGGAGATTGAAACAAAGATGGAAACTTTTGTTAAAGAGGCCAGGGCCTTAACTGATGCTAGATACTCTTAGCATAGTACTAAGGTGCAAAATTTATTAAATGTGAAGTATCCAACTAAAAGAAGAGTATAACTCCTGGTTAGAAAAGTACACTGAATGAATATGTGTGGGGATTGATAATAGACAAGGTGAATAATGGATAGGAGAAAAACAATACATAGCTTGAATATAGTATAGATTAGGCTTTTGATAAAACATTGCAAAATATTGTTCTCTCCTCAACTTAGAATGGGTGGCATAAAGTGTTGATGTGGATAAGTCAATTTTGTTTTTTATCTGCTTTCCATGTTTTATAATTTTGTTGACTGGATTTCTCGTGGGAGACACTTTTTGAGCATGTGGGAATATTTTGAAGCTGTTATAAAAAAATAATTATGCCTTTCTTAAGTGGGACTTGATCTCTACGATGAGTGAGGGTTAATTTTTCCTCGTATTTATTTTCACCGCCTGAAGGGTCAAGTGTAACTGAAAAAGGGAATATTTGTTATAGCAGTCCAATGAGGTTTTGACATGTGTGCTTCCTGGCCTGAGGCTTGTTTTTCTCTTTCATCTCTATAAGAAAGAATTCAGGGCTAGAAGCAGTGGTTCATTAAAAATTGAATTGACATGTTGAATTGTAATAGGAATACAGAGCATGTTTTTGTGTTGTCTTAAGTTTAGAGTCTATTGTCATGTATGTAATTTTGATAACAGTATAGAAAATACAATATAGAGTGATACCAATTTCATGGCTATTATCTCTCCTTGTGCTCATTTTATGAGTTATGAATGAAAGAAATCAAGGATTTTTTTGTTTTTCTATGTTGTCTCTCAATGAATATTTAATTTCATTCCTGCTTATTAGTTCAATGAATTAATATAAATGCTCGGGTGAGATTATTAACTTATAAAAATCGGGTGCTAGGATAATTGTAAGCAATAATAATCATGAATGTTGTAAGGAAATGTTGTAATGTAGTGTTTTCTAAGATTGTATGCGCTATTGTTTAGTTGTTATTTGGTCGTATAGGTTGATATTGACTCTGTGCTTTAAATAAGACACTGGTTCATGCAAAGTATTCATAGCTTAGTTTCTTGGTTGATTCATCAGCTAATCACTTTCAATATTACAAACTTTCAAATGGACACCACTATAGTTGTTTTTTGTTGAGTTTTGTCTCCTCATGCTCCAAGTATATAAGACGTTGATAAATGAGTTGCCAACTTGTTTAATGTATTATACTGTTGAGCATTTTTATGAGAAGTATTTATTGTTGACAATGTATTTAATTAAAGTCATGTGAATTCCTAAGTATACATTGTGGGATCACCCTCCTAGGTTTAACATAGCCCAAAGTGTAGGAGTAGAAGTCTCATCGCTTTTACTCGTTCGTTGGATATGCTATGGATTCAAGAGAAGTCCATGTTATTGGTGTGATAAATGAACTTCCATACAAATTAGAACCCAAACAAAGAGTTTAAGATGAGTGTGGTGGTAGTGGATATCCCACCTAATTATGGAATGTTTCTATCTCAGAAATGGAGTGCTTCAATGGGAGGTAGTATGCAATGTGACATGTCTTATGCCACATTTCCCATTGATGGTAAAGATGTTCAAGTAATGAGAGAACCAAGGGTCCCACATATGTTGGAGCATATTCTTGAGGATGATATAATTCTTTTTGTAGAAATTGATATTAGTTATTTCAAGATGGAAGAAGTACTAAGAGAAATTAATAGATTCCCTGCGCCAATAGAAAATGAAGTTCTAAGATTATTTGAGAAGAATGGACTTTGGAAAATGTACTTTGATGATGCAAGTTCCAAAGAAGGGTCTGGCGCAGGGATATTATTGGTATCACCTAGTGGTAACACTTATAAATTTTCTTTCACATTGTCTTTTATTTGTATGAATAATGTGGCAGAATATGAAGCATTATTGTTGGGATTGAGATTGGTGATTATGAGCTTGTTATATCCCAAGTAAGGGCCAAATATGCTTGCAAGAACAATAGACTGAAGCAATACAAAAATGTTGTTTGGGATTCCATCAAGCAGTTTGATGCTTTTAGAATTGACTGGATGGAAAGAGGACAAAATAGAGTAGTTGACTTACTTGCAAACATTGCATTAAGACCTAATGATATAACTTTTATAGGTATCTCTAAATTTGAGGTGCAGACAAGACCTTCCATTCTTGATAATGTGCACAACTGGCAGATTTTCAATGATGGTGAGGACATTCTCAAATTTTTAAACTGTGTTGATGAATATGAAGGTCAAGAGATTGACTTTGGTGGATTTGTTGAAAATATTGATGGAAAGGACACAGTATTTGGAAGGGAACTTATCCAGTTGAGGACATTTATAAAATTCTCAAAGGCCTTGTAGCACTTGAAAGAGTCTTTGACAACTAAGATAAAAGCAAGATAAGACAATTGTTGCTCACCCAGAGGATCTAGAGGAAGTAAATTTGGGGACTGATAATGCCCCTAAGAAAGTGTATGTAGGAAAGAAGATGAAGCCAAAGGTAAAAGCAATGTTAATTGTTTTGTTTAGAAAATACAGGCACATCTTTGCTTGGTCATACAATGACCTGAAAGCTTACAGAGAGGAGTTGCTTTAGCATGAGATTCCTCTGAAGGAGAATGCTAAACCTTTCAGGCAGAAGCAGACACCCATCAATCCTACTATAGCTCCCAAGATGCGAGACGAGTTGGTAAAGTTAAGAGATGATGGCATTATAAAACCCATTAGACATTCTTCATGGGTTTCCAATTTAGTTCCAGCGAGGAAAAAGAACGGTGATATAAGGTTGTGCGCATTGATTTTAGAAACCTGAATATATCCTCATTAAAGGACAATTACCCACTACCAAACATGGAAGCCATGTTACAAAAGGTGATTGGTTGTGAGTTACTATCAATGATGGATTGTTTTTCAGGTTATAACCAAGTAAAATTGGAGTCTGAGCAGTACAAGACTGCATTCACTACTCCATGGGGCACCTATGTCTATGTAAGGATGTCGTTTGGTTTAACAAATGCAAGTGCCACTTTTTAAAGGGCTATGGACATAGATTTTTCTGATTTTATTGATTTATTTATGGTTGTATATCAAGATGATCTAACAACCTATTCCAAGAAGGAGGAAGTTCATTGTATGCACTTAGAAAAGGTATTTGTCAAGTCTCTAGAGTATGGGATATCTTTGAATCCAAAGAAATGTTCTTTTGGGGTCATTGAAGGTAAACTACTGGGGCACATTGTGTCTAAAGAAGGAGTAAGGATAGACCCTAAAAGGGTAGTAGCCATAGATAAAATCCCTCAACCGAAAAATGTCAAGGGAATTCAGTCATTTTTTGGAAAAATAAATTTCTTAAGGAGGTTTGTGACCAACTCTTCAGAAATCACAAGACCTATCTCTAAGATGTTGAAGAAGGGAGAGAAAGTGACTTGGAGTGAAGAGCCAAGTCAGGATTTTAAGAAAATCAAAAAAGCTATTAAGGAAGCTCCAGTTTTGAAGTCTCCTGAATTCTCTGAGCTAATGCACATTTTCTCTTTTGCTTCTTTTCATACCATTGTTGTTTTTCTGTGACAGAAAAATAAGGAGGGCTTTGAACAACCCATTGCATTCTTTAGAAAATATTTACAAGTTGCCGAGCTGAAATATGACATGATTGAGAAGCAAGTGTATGCTCTGGTTAAGGTTATGAATAATTTAAGGACTTACTTATAGGGAGCTATTGTCATAGTTTTTGTATCAAGTGTTGTTGTGAAAGATATTTTCACTCAGTAGGAGACTACAGGAAGAAGGTGTAGATGGATCAATAGGATCCAAGAATTTAATATTGATGTTCAGATCACCAAATTAGTAAGAGGGAAGGGCCTAGCTAAATTGATGGCAAAAGCTAATTTGGAGGCTAACCAGATTAATTAGGCAGAAGTGATTGATGTTGCACCTATCTGTGATATGCAAACATGTGGTTGGTATTGAAGAATTGTTCAGTATTTGCAGACTTTGTAGTGTCCTACAGACATGGTAGACAATGGCAGGAGGACATTGAAATTGCATGCCATCAAGTATGTGATTATTGACAATGAGCTATGGTGGAGAAACTTGGATGGCATACTACTCAAATGTGTAGATGGAAAGTAGGCACTAGAACTTTTGCAGGAGATGCATAATGGATTTTATGGTGGTCATTACATGGCAAAGATCACTGCACAGAAAATTTTAAGAGCAGGATTTTGGTGGCCTACTATTTTTAAGGATGCTCACAAGTTTGTTAAGACTTGTGATGCTTGTCAAAGGTTTGCAAGAAAACTGAAGTTCTCAAGAAGTCTACCACTTATGCCTATAATTTTTCAAGCTCCTTTCCAACAATGAGGAATTGATTTCATTGGAGAAATACCAGAAAAGTCTAGTGGACACTTGTGGATCCTTGTTGCCACTAATTATTTGACAAAATGGGTAGAGGCAATACCCACACAAAAGGCAACAAGCAAAGTGGTGATGGATTTCTTATTAAATAATATCTTCATTAGGTTCAGAGTCCCTAAAAAGATCATCTTAGATAATGCTATGTGTTTTAGATCTAAGGAATTTAAATAATTTTGTGATAAACATGGTAAATGCAAGTTTCTTATTCTTCACCTTACCATCCTCAGGGAAATGGTCGAGCCGAATCTAGCAATAAGAGCTTAATGAAAATCATCAAAAGGGTGATGGAGAAGAACAAGAAAGCTTGGGACTCAAAGCTAAAGTTGGCACTCTGGGCAGATAGAGTGACTGTGAAAAAGGCTACTCGTTATTCACCATTTGGCATGGTCTATGGTCTAGATGCTAGATTGCCACAAAATAACCTGAGCAGGTGAAGATGTATAAGTTGGTGCAAGAGTATGATGAGGAGATATGTGATGATATGCAACACATAATTAATAATCTGGTGAAATTGGATGAAACTAGAAGAGAAGCTCATGCTAAGAATATGAAGATGCAATTGCAAGTTAAGCATCTACATGATAAGAGAGATTCTCCCAAAATTTTGAGGTAAACAGTATGGTATTAGCCTAGAATGCAAGGGCCCAAGACAAGGGTAAACATGGGAAGTTTGAAGCACTATGGGTAGGCCCTTATCTGATAGCCAACACACATGGGGAGGATTCTTATTTCCTCCAAAGTTTGATAGGTGAAATTTTTGAACTACAAGTACATGGATAGTTCGTAAAGCCATACTTCTCCTAAGTATGTTGTATTTCCATGTACGTTGTAGGTTTTGTACATTGTGTATATAGGTGTGTTTTCTTTGGTTGTGTTTGTTTTGGTCCTGCTGCCTAGTCTGGGTAGTCCCCTGGTTTTTGGTTTGTTGTGTCTTGTTGGTCTGCTTCAACCTGAGATTTTAGGATCTCGCCATGCCTGCAAGAGGCATGCGTCCCTAGTCGAAGCCACTGAAGGAACATGCAAAAATTTTATGTTCCATCTCAAAATATTGTAACATTTTGCATGTTGGGTTTGTATCTAAAGGCTTAAGGTTTTGCTTGTCATCACTGTTAAAGGGTTTTTATGTTAGCTTGGAATCCTTCCCTAAGAAACCCTTAGCTCTAAAAGCTTGCAAGGTTCTAATTTGTCGTTGACCTCCTATTGCCTATTTTTTGTCACATTAAAACATCTTATGTCATTAACGGTCATGGGGTAACTGGTCCCTCATGCCTAGGTCTAACTTTCTCATTTTATATATAAGGTTGAATTAAGGGCCTTTTTGGCCTTTACATCCTTTACATTTTATGACTTAGGAACTTTTGAGCCCCTTTTCTTGTATCATCCTATAAGGTCCCCTTCACTAGAACAACTTGTGGGCACGTGCTTAAAAGTTTTCACTTAAGTCTCGTTGGCCACCTCTCTTTATCACGTATCGCAAATTGCTTATGAAGTGTGTGTTTTGAATCAGCGATAAGTGACGAGCAGTATTGTTTTAGCTTTTCCCATCGCAAATAGTTTTGAGAGTTCTTAATATGAAATGGCAATGGGCCATACTCTTTCCTCTCCTTATAGTGATTGATTTTTCGCTTATCACTAATGGATTTTGGGCCTTGAGTTTTATATTAGCGATTAGCAATGGCCTCTGGTCTTTCATTCTTCTCTGCATCGCTCATCACAGATGGTTATGTAATGGTAAGTTTTAAATTAGCGATGAGCGATATGATGTATCTCTCGAGCTTCATGCATCGCAGATTGGTTTTGAACGTCAAGCTCTATATTACCGATACACAATGCTAATGTTTAATGTAATCACTAGGATCTCTCATCACTAATTGCTTGCAAAAAGTATGAGGAGAATTAGCGATGAGTGATGTCCTTGATGCTTTCCTTTTATTGCTCATTGTGGATTTATTCCAAATCTTAAGTTGTAAAGTAGCGATGAGCGATGGAGTTATCTGTTCAAGTTTCTTTCACTAATTTGAATATATCTTATGTGCGATGTCTTTTATATTATTGATTCTCATGCAGGTGCACATGTCTCAATCTGGCCTCTTCGCCTTATCTCCTGTCACTGATGTGATCCAGAGTTTGAAGTATGAATTAGCAATGCACGATGGGAAGGTGAATGTGATCAAGGAGGGGCCACAGATCCAACGGCTAAGATTTCATCGCTTGGATGCTTGCATCACTAATAGAACTAGTAAGGGATGAAATTTGTCAGCAATAAGTGATGAATATTGAAGGAAAAGGCAATGTGGCAATATCTTGAGGACATCGTATAAAGCAAAGAAGAAAGTAATGAGGAAAATTGAGAACCATTGATATAGTTTTAAAACAGAGTGATCAATGGCCAGCGTTTAAACGTGAATGACAAAATTTCAATTCACTCACATGAACTGTTACCTATTTTTTGGCTACAACTCAAAACAGGTAGAGCTAAATTGTATTCATCGTTGAAAGGTACACAAGTGATATCAAGATTTTTCTACTAAATATTCATTGATCTTAAACAAATCTAATACTTTTGAATTTTCAATATTATTATGCAAGTAATTGTAATAGAAAAATCATAAAATTGCATAGTGATTGTTGCTTTATTCATATTGTAAAAACCAAAGTCCCACACAAGTCCTGGGAGTAGCTTAATTTGATTTTCATAATCAAATAATGAATACAAAGTAAAGTTGTAAACTACACAACTGAAGATAATGTAAACATGAAAAGGGAGTGATTTTTCATTTCCTGTAATGACAAATCGCTCTATACTTTATGTCTTCAAGTTGTTGTGTCTGAAGTGTCTCCAAGTTGTTTTAGCTCCAAGCTCCATGATTTCCTGCAAGAGTGTTGAAATGTGGTGTTAGAGCAATGATAAATCACATCCTTCCTCATGCCTATAATACCAATAGAAATATAACCTACATCTTATCAGGCATTCACCAGATGATTAAGTCATCAAAAAGGCTGATGTTCAGGGAGCACGAAGTTCAATGCAAGCTTTCAGCTTCAATTGTTTTGCTAACTTGTTTGTTTAATGTGCAGGAGCAGGTTCATTATGTTCATGATTAGTTTTCATCAGATATGTGGAGAAAAATAGGCTCCCACAAGGGTCGAGCCCAGCATATCAGAAGGACACTCTCTCATCAATACATGAGAGTCATCAAATATTTATAACAGTCATCAAGTAGGACTGTTGTAATAAAGAAATTCATAAAGCAGTCTTTAATTCATTATGATGGAAACAAAATTGAGCAAATCATCCTTTTTCTTGTCATTCAAAAGGAACAATCAAAAGACATGTTTGAAGGAGCATAATCAATTGCACAAAATGGCTCAGTTTCAACTCTATTTTATCAAACATTTGCATTTACATGAGAAAATGAAGCACCCTTTACATTAAAGACAAAATAGAGCATTCAATTTTAAAACTGTTTTAAGAAATTCAAAGCATATACATAGTCTACAAGAGACTCAGGAGGAACAATGACATCAAGAAGGACAATCTACATGACTGTAATAAGAGCATTGTTACATAAAGACATCAACAGACATCACCAATGTATCAAGGGGTATGGCTTCCATTACTATTTTCCATCCCTAATTTATTTTGCTGATAAAATTAAAAGACAGAAAGGAATCATGCTTTATGCCTATCAAAGAGAGTATCAAGCATCAAGCTGCTACAGGAAGCTTATGCCCATGAACAGAGATGACAGAATAGACTATGACAGTCCAAAGGCATCAGAGGCAACCATGAAAATCATAAGGAGTCCTAAAAGATAATGAAATCATCAAAATATATGACTGAAGCACATGATTCAACCAAGTGTTACAGAAATTATAATATGCTATAGGTACATGAGGATAGCATTCTATTTCATCCTTCATTTGCATTACAATTGAAAGTGCTCACATTTGGGACATCAAAGAAAGTGTTACTAATGTTCAATGCTCACACAAATATGTCATCATGTACATATAAACAGTGTCTAGATATAAAGGAACAAAAATAATACATTGTTTGCAAACTACTAAAATGGAGTAACTATCAGACATTTATTGCAAAAGATCTTAATGGTGGAACAACCATCTTGTCTCTTCAATATTGGAAGGAGTAATAAGGTTTAATGACAGCTCCAAGGAAAACAATCTCCAGTTTACACAAAGAGAATACAGAAATATCAAAAGAATACAATACATAACAGGTGGAGGGTTTCAGTGTTTTTGTTTCAAAATGCACAAGTTTTAAAATTTGCAGACCTTATGACATAGCCTGGAATGGCTTGAGACATCATTTTTTAGCTAAAATTCCAAGTACCCACTTGGGGTTTCAACATGTAAACTAAAATACAGATATATGCTTGTAGTTTATCAGCAGGGTCAAGCCCAGAAATTGTGTATTTTGCATAAAATGGAAGGAGTTTTCCATGGCATGGTCGTGGCCTATGCAAAATCAGGCTTATCAATGTATGAAAACCTTTATTATTACTATGAGGAGAAGCCAATTTTTGCATACAAAAATACATCAACAGAAAATGGAAAGCCATGGCTGCAAGATATAGAGGATCATGTGAAAAGACAAATATCGCATTTATTTTGTTTACAGTCAGCTAGAATAAATGTGTTTTGTAGTAAAAGGGAATGAATACCAGATTCAAATGAATTTCAAACTTACCTCTTTTGGTTTTGAAGATGAATACACATAAATCCATAGGTTTGCAAATAGAGAGTAGCCTCCAAAACTTTTAGAAATGAGCCTCAAAGATTCTTTAGTGGCGGCCTCACAGAAGAAGAAGAAAAAATATAGTAAAATGCATCAAAATTTGGCCATAATTGCAGTTGTATAAGTCAAGAAGATGCTTCAAAATGAATTCAAATGATATAGATTGAAGAGGGAGAGATTTACCATCAATCTACCGAAGAAAATTGACAGAAGCAGCATGAAATACATGGTTCCAGTGAAAACCCTACCCATGGCGGTGCAGCAACAGTTTTCTCTTCAAAATGTTGAGTGAAGAATGAAGCTATCATTAGGGTTCGATGCTTTTACTTGCTGCCATAAATCTCTTTGAGTTTGATTTTTTACTTGCCTTTTAAAAATAAAGTCATTTCAATGTTATCACCGTGGTCTTCACTTGTAAAGTCATAGACCTAATCATTTGGAGGGGAGCTCGTGATTTTGTTTGTATAGTCAAGTTCAAATTATTACTTTGAAGTAAAGTAAATAATATTTGACTTAATTTGCATGGAGTAGATCAAAGAACAAATGGAGTATGTCTCAACTCAAGCTATCCACTTATCTTCATTGCATGACATTAGACAAATAAAAAATAATTATGTGATTAAATATTAAAGGTATTTTTATCTTAATATTTAATATATAAATGTAAAGGAAGGAGAACAAATACACATTAAATATTAAAATAATCACATCAATTATTTTTAATATTTAATCATACAATTACTTTTCCAAGAAACCATGCAAGGAAGATAAGTGAAGATTAATTGAAGGACTAAAATCGTGTAAATTATGGAGATTCTTGACACATTACCTCAGTTTCACGCCAGTTCATGAGATATTTTGATCATGCATGACATGAGTTGGAGTTTGCAATGCATGGGATTCAATTCACTTCAGTTGCAGGCCCATTTTTTTAGGCTTTCTGCTTTTGCTCATGAGAGGAATTTGAGGAGATATTATCACTTTCAGTGCCACCTCCATGCACATTCGAGCTAGTTTGAGTTACACTTTAGTGACATGCAGTATGAGGTAGAGTTTTTTGTTGTTTGAGCTCAGTTCACAGTATCAGAGGGCCTTTTTTTTAGGAATTTTTATCTTTGCTCGTGAGAAGCATGATGCTTTTTCTCACTTTTAGTTCACATGGAATTTCACCTCTTAGATGCTTTATGCATGCCTTTATTGTATATAAGGAAAAGACTTAGTCTTTTCTCCTTGGTTCTTGATTTTTACTCTCTTGGATTTTGAGAGAGAAGAGATTTTGTAACTCAGTTTTATGACTGTCTAATATACAGCAACAAGTTTTACAGTTCTATTTTTGCCATTTTTATGCAAGAGTTCCTTTAATTTCAATAGAGTCAAGTATCTACCTTATCTTTGTGTTGTTTTTATGAATGATTGGATGAGATTTGACTATGTTTTAACATCAAAACCTTTAAAATCATTGTCTCATTTCTACTTGCATACATTAAAAAGTAGTGAAAATCATAGGTATTAGGTTGTGTATTGAAATAATCCTTTCTTTTCATGCTGTGAAAACCCAATTTTCCTTCAAAGAAGATATTTATTCAAGCCTTCCTTAGAATCATTTTTATGATCAAATTTCCAAATTGATTTGTGCGGATAGATTTTTTGAAACTTATTGTGAGTTAGAGTTGCATGTTTCTATCAATTAGGTGCATCACCCACAATTTTAAGTTTAGTTTATGCACTCATTTCAAATTTTCTTCCCTTTTCCATCCAAGTTATAGATAATCATAAGAATATCTCTTAGGAAGTCAGCCTATAATCCGGAGGTTTACTTTCATATAGGGTACCCACAACCTGAAGGTATTTCCATGTTACATAGGATTGCAAAGTATCTCTACTTTCACATTCGGGTGCACTCTTGTTGATAACAGTTTTTGGCATGCCCGGTGGGACTCTGAAGACCACTTCAAAGAAAGAATTTAAAACTTTCAAGCTTTTTTTTCGGAATTACAACTTTTACCTATCATAGGTTATCATATTTTATTTGGCAACTCTGTTTTACTTGGTTTTAATTGCAGATTCAGTAGCACATGAGTAGAGTTCAGACAAGAGGAAGCGCTTATCCATTTGAATATCTACAACTATCGTCACCGAAGAGGAAAGGTAGAATAGCAAGAAGGAGATTGAGCAAATTAAGATCACGATCAAATCCAAGATCTCATTCTACACCTCCCAATCTCAGGTCGTCAAGTTTTGTACCTATTTTTCTAGTAGTACATCCTATACTACAAGTACCAAATCCAAGAGTTCAAGCAGCTCTAATGGCCAAAACACATGTGTTTGTACCATTTAATGGGGGCAACCCATTGAATTTGGCTCAACATGATGATATACCAGTAGCTGCACTTAAAAGTCTGCCTAGTTTTACTGGCGAAGATCAGACTACGTCGATTGAATACATAAGAGACGTAGCTTCACTTTGTGGAGTTCATCATGTCATAGAAGAGAACGTGGCATTGAGGCTTTTAGTAGCTTTGTTTAAAGGAAAGGCACTCCAATGGTTTAGAGGCTTACCGGTGAATTTTGTTGCATCATGAGATGACTTGGGAGACAAGTTAAGCAAACAATTTTTTGACAAATCTGATCATCTATCTCTAGTTGAGCAAATGACGACTATCAAGAGAGCCCCACAAGAACATATGACAGATTTCAACTTCCGGTTCCAAAGAACTTGGAACAAAATCCCAGCCACGATAAGGCCTACACCAGATAATGTTTTTTTGTATTATCTTAGAGTGACTAACAGTGATATTGCACTTTTGATACAATCTATGGGAGGATTAACTCTACCAGCAGCCTATGAGATAGCTATTAGAGCTTAAAATAACTTAATACAGGTTGGTAAGATTGCACCCAGGCCTCCTATGCCCTTTTTCCTAGATATTTAGCCATTAATACCCATTCAAGTACCCCCTATAGCCCCATTACCTGTTGTTCCAACCTTAATATTTCAAACTACTGCTCAAAACAGTGGTGTTCCAACAAATTCAGACTTGCAAGAGCTTAGAGGTACCCAACAACAGATGGCTAAATTGCTGCAAATAGTAAGCAATGACTTAGTGAGCCTCAAAAATTAGCAAAACTAGAGTTACAAACCTTATCAAGCACCCTTTCAACCAAATAGACTACCTTATTAGGCTTACTACCAAGGACAAAAATGAAATTTCAATACTAGGCCTAATCAACCATATAATCAGAATGTTGCCAGCTCTTCTAAAGAGCTTGTACCTATGCAGAATAACTTGGAATAGGATTATATGTGGTGCTATCCCTATAATCAACCTCATAACCAAGCTACTTGTATGAACAGGGTGATTAATCGAGGCCCTCATGGTATAAAATAGTTTTGTTGTTTCTGAGAAAACATCAAAGGAGAGCAATGATCAACAAGATGATCAAATGCAGCAGAATGACCTTGATGTTGCCATGATGAATTGGCAAGGCAACGAATTTTGTGGTGTTAATCATGCACAAAGGTAGAACCAGTCTGCTACATTTGTTGCAGCCAACACAAGATCAAAAAAGAGAGTCATTGATATAAGGCAGCAAGTTGTTCCTAATGTACAGCAGCCAGAAAAGGACAAACAACAAGTTGTTCAGCATAAAGATCAAATTCCTATAGCCCAACAAGGGAAAAATCAACATGTTCCAGCTTAGAACGTTCAAATTTTGCCAAGACAGCAGACTGCAGCAACTAAGGAGCAGCAGAAGGCACAACCTCAGCCTCAAACAACACAAGTAGAGCCCGTTGTTCCGAAAGTACAGCATAAGGTTAGTGCCTCAACTTTTAATATTGTAAATCATATGAAAAAAGCCACTGTCAGCATGACCATGTTAGATGCTTTGCATCTTCCCAGGCAAAAGAAAGCCTGCAGTAGGCTTTAGCCAAAATATCAGTTTCTGATGAATCTATCATTAAGCAGCATAGGGTTCTAGCCAATATTTCAGAGGTTAAGGAGCAATTTGTTCAGGAGGTAAAACCGCCACCCTTCTATGTCACTTTGATTATAGGTAACAACCTAGTCCATAACTATATGATTGATTCTGGCTCAAGTAGTTCTATAATGCCAAAGAGTTTAGCAGATAAGTTAGGACTAGCATATGAGCCCCTTTCAAAAGGGGCCATACAACTAGATGGTACATCCATTCAGTTTGTATGAATGATCAAGAATCTTCCTCTTACCCTGCACACTTGCCCCAATTTCTCAGTTTTGCAAGACATATATGTTATAGACATGTTGCCATTCTTTGGCATGTTCCTATCTAGAGATTTCACTGCTAAGATAGGGGGATATTTATCTTCTGACTAGTCTCACATGTTTTTTAGAACCAGATATGGTACAAGGGTAACCATTAAGTCATAAATTTAGGCCAAAAATCACATAGAGTCATATGTACCTAGTGCAATAAACGCCAACCTTGCTATCCATGGTCATGAAGATCAATCCATAACCTTAGACTCTGGTACACCAATTGGACGCATACCCATCATGAACCTTGATGAGTGGGTAGCCGAAGATCATGAGACTAATCCTTTCAATCGCATGGATGAGGTAGGGTTGGATGTTTATATGATTCAAGACCCCGATGTGATATTTCCAAACCTGGTTAAACAAGAAGTGTAGCCTGATCAACAAGATAATCAGCTTTGGAAGATATTTTTTGATGGTTCGAGGAAAAAGATAGGTTTTGGTGGAGGTGTGATGCTCATCTTACCTGAAGGAGATAGATATTATTCAACATTCAGATTTGCTTTCAGCTGCATGAACAACGTGGCTTAATACTAATCCATGGCTTGGAATGGGCCAAGAAAATGGGTATCAGGTGTCTGCAAGCTTATGGTGACTCAGAATTGATTGCAAATCAGGTAAGAAATCAGAGTGTGACCAACAATGATTTGTTGAAGTTATATAAACACAAAAATTGAGACCTAATTGAATATTTTAGTGCTTTTAATCTATTGTCAATTCCCAGAAATATGAATAAAGAGGCAGATAAATTAGATGCTATCAGCTAACAATTTGATATTCCTTCTGACATTCATAATATCAAGGTACAACAATATGTCAAGGTGGTAGTGAGACCATTTGTACCTGATAATACTATCAATTGGAAGATTTTTGACAGCGATAAGCAGAATTTTCTACTGCTAATCAGCAGAAACTTGAACAACAATATGAGGACCAGATTTTGCACTTGAAGACAAATAAACTACCCAAGGGGTTGGTTACCCTTGAATCAATCTTCAACATTGATGATCAGGTCAGAAAGGATAAATCCATCATTACAGTTAAGGAAGAGCACTATGAACCAATTGAAATATTCAAGGATAAGCTTCTTAAGCTTGGAAAAGTCTATACCAAAGAAGAAGAACAAGCATTTGTCTTGCTTTGCCAAGAATTTAGTGATATATTCGCTTGGCAGTATGGAGATCTGAAGGGTTTTAAACCTGATTTGGCTCAACATACAATTGAGTTAGAGCCCAACGGAAAACCAATGAGATAGAAGCAAAGGCCACTGAATCCCAAGTTGGAACACCTTATGAAAACAGAGTTAAACAAGCTCATTGAAGGTAGTATTATCTTTCCAATAAAGCATACCTCTTGGGTTTCCAAATTGGTGTCTGTTAGGAAGAAGAGCAGAGAGATAAGGTTGTGTGTGGATTTTTGTGATTTAAATAGAGCTTCACTCAAAGATCACTATCCACTGCCTTGAATGGAGCAGATATTGCAAGTTGTTTTAGGTTTAGAAAGATTTTCATTGTTGGATGGTTATTCATGGTATAACCAGATTTTGGTTAAAGAAAAAGATCAGTACAAAATAGCTTTCACCACCAAGTGGGGTACTATGGCTTACAGAAAAATTCCATTTGGATTGTCAAATGTGGGAGAAACCTTTCAGAGAGCAATAGATATGGCTCTCCAAGGTTTGATAAACAAGTTTGTTCTTGTTTATTTAGATGATATCATTGTTTTCTCACAAAATGCTAATGAACACTTTGATAATCTTAGACAGATTTTTGAAAGATACAAAGAGTATGGAGTTTCCTTGAATCCAAAAAAGATCATCTTTGTTGTTCACGAAGGTAAACTTTTGGGTTACATTGTTTCTAAAGATGACATTTATATAGATCCAGAACGTATTGCAACCATTCTAGCATTGCCTCTTCCTACTCACAAAAAGGGTTTGCAGAGTTTCTTAGGCAGAATAAACTTTGTTAGGAGATTTATTCCTAACATTTGCAATGTTGTTGCAACCTCTCATAGCCATGCTAAAGAAGAACATGCAGTTCAGTTGGACAAGAGAAGGAAAGAACAGTTTCGAGCAGATTAAAGAGGCACTTGCAGCAGCCCCTACTCTTATCAACCCAAATTTTGATAAGGATTTCATATTGTACGCATTTGGGGGAGTGGATACCATCTCTGCAATGCTCTGTTAGCAAAATAATGAAAGTTTGGAGTAGCCTGTAGCTTTCTTTAGTTAGGTTTTACATGATTATGAAACCAGGTGTTCATTTGTCAAGAAGCACCTGTTAGTTGTAGTTAGAAGCCTAAAGAAATTTAGGCACATGCTGTCAAACAATAAAATATAGCTGATGGTTGCTCATTCAACTGCCAAAGAATTTCTACTCAGCAAAGATATTAACAACAAGAGAGCAAGTTGGATCACGAAGGTGATGGAATATGACATCGAAATAAAGGTTACCAACCTCGTTAGAGGCAAAGGTCTTTGTGAGAAGTTTTTTGGAAATTCAGAAAATGTTACAACAGTTGAACAACAAGTTGAAACAACCTTTAATAATGAAGATGAAGTTGCTTCTCAAACCATTTCAGTAAACTGGATACAACAGATGATTCATTATCCACATATAGGTGACTATCTTGGATGTTTAGATAGGTCAAAACACAGATATTTTAGACTTCATGCAATCCCCTTTGTAGTGATTGATGGTATCTTGTACAAGTAAGATTATAATGGTGTCTTGCTCAGGTGTGTGGAGCCAAAACAGATTCAAAAAATTTTGGAAGAATTTCATGATGGACCAACGAGAGGCCACTTTGCACCAAGAACAATGGCCCTGAAGATAATGAGAGTCGGTTACTACTAGCCTGATTTGTTTAAGGATACCCACACCTGGGTCAGAAAGTGCAACAAATGTGCAATGTTCACCAGAAAGTAGAAGCTTGTAGCCCTGTCGCTTCATCTGATTCAAGTAGAGCAACCTTTCGGCAAGTCAGGATTGGATTTCATAGGTCCAATCAATCCACCCTTGAGTGTTGGGCACAAATGGATCTTGACTGCCACAGACTACTTCACAAAGTGGACTGAAGCAGTTGCATTAAAAGATGCAAACAAAACATCTGTTCTAAAATTTTATCAGGATTTGGTTTCTAGATTTGGCTCACCAGATTCAATAATCTTTGATAATGCTTTGGCGTTCATAGGATTAAGAGTTTCAGATTGGTCAGTGAAGAACGATATTTATCTAAACACTTCTTTGAACTATTACCCGTAGGGTAATGGACAGGCAGAGTCTACAAACAAAAGGTTGATAAAGATCATTAAGAGAACAATTTAGGACAATCAGAGGACTTGGCACGAGAAGCTGAAGCTAGCCCTTTGGGCTAATAGGGTTACACCAAAGATGGCAACTAGTAATTCACCTTATGTTCTGACATATGGAAAGGAAGCTAAGGTGCCTATTTCAGTTGAGCTGCCCACTATGAATTTGATTAAGGAATTGGACCTACTTGAAGAGGAGCCTATGCAAATCAAGCTAGCACAGTTAATGGAGTTGGAGGAAACTAGGAAAGAAGCCTTAAGAAAATTGGAAATCCATTAGGCACAGATGAAAAGGACGTTTGATAGAAAGGCTACTCCAAGGATTTTCAAGGAGGGAGATCTAGTTTTTAAATGGGATGAGTTGAAGAGTAAGCTCGGTAAAAATACAAAATTTGATGCCATGTGGGATGGCCCATATATCATAATCGAATGCAAACAAAATAATGCATTTCAGCTCTCAAAGCTAGATGGAGAGGTGTTGCCAATCCCTGTCAACGGGATTCACCTCAAGCAGTGCTATTAAAGAACAAAGTTTGCAAATGTACATAGTAGAGTAGTTTTAGTTTTAGTTTTGTTTTCAATAAAGTGCCCCATGGAAAGTTTCATTTCAGTAATGTTTGCTTTTAATAAGTGCAAAAGTTGCACCTACTTTCTGACTCTATCTTAAAACAAAGTCATGATTAGATTCTTTCAATTTGTTTGTTGTTGTTGTTTGTTTCCCAACAGCTAAGTTACAAGATTCCTGAGTCAAAAGAGGACAAAAATGGACTCCATGCCCAATGAATAAGCTACATAACTAGTCTATGGTGTTTAGTAGGCAAACACTTTGCAGAGGTCGCCAAATTGTTACCTATTTTTTGGCTACAACTCAAAACAGGTAGAGTTTAATTGCATTCATCATTGAAAGGTACACAAGTGATATCAAGATTTTTCTACTAAGTATTCATTGATCTTAACCAAATCTGATTACTTTTGAATTTTCAGTATTATTATGCAAGTAATTGTAACAGAAAAATCATAAAATTGCATAGTGATTACTGCTTTATTCATATTGTAAAAACCAAAGTCCCACACAAGCCGTGGGAGTAGCTTAATTTGATTTTCATAATCAAATAATGAATACAAAGTAAAGTTGTAAAATACACAACTAAAGATAATGTAAACATGAAAAAGGGAGTGATTCGTCATTTCCTGTAATGACGAATCGTTCTATACTTTATGTCTTCAAGTTGTTGTGTTTGAAGTGTCTCCAGGTTGTTTCAGCTCCAAGCTCCATGGTTTCCTGCAAGAGTGTTGAAAGGTGGTGTTAGAGCAATGATAAATCACATTCTTCCTCATGCCTATATTACCAACAGAAATGTAACCTACATCTTATCAGGCATTCACCAGATGATTAAGTCATCAAAAAGGCTAATGTTCAAGGAGCACGAAGTTCAATGCAAGCTTTCAGCTTCAATTGTTTTGCTAACTTGTTTTTTTAATGTGTAACAACAGGTTCATTATGTTCATGATCAATTTTCATTAGATATGTGGAGCAAAATGGGCTCCCACAAGGGTCGATCCCAACATATCAGGAGGACACTCTCTCATCAATACATGAGATTCATCAAATATTTATAACAGTCGTCAAGTAGGACTGTTGTAACAAAGAAATTCATAAAGCAATCTTTAATTCATTATGATGGAAACAAAATTGAGCAAATCATCCTTTTTCTCGTCATTCAAAAGGAACAATTAAAAGACATGTTTGAAGGAGCATAATCAATTGTACACAATGGCTCAGTTTCAGCTCCATTTTATCAAACATTTGCATTTACATGAGAAAATGCAGCACCCTTTACATTAAAGGGAAAACAGAGCATTCAATTTTAAAACTGTTTTTAGAACTTCAAAGCATATACATATTCTACAAGAGACTCAGGAGGAATAGTGACATCAAGAGGGATAGTCTACATGACTGTAATAATAGCATTGTTACATAAAGACATCAAGAGACATCACCAATGCATCAAGAAGTATGGCTGCCATTACTATTCGCCATCCCTAATTGCTTTTGCTGACAAAATTAAAAGACAGAAAGGAACCATGCTTTATGCCTATCAAAGAGAGTATCGAGCATCAAGTTGCTACAGGAAGCTTATGCCCATGAACAAAGATGACAGAATAGACTATGACAGTCCAAAGGCATCAGAGGAAACCATGAAAATCATAAGGAGTCCTAAAAGATAATGAAAGCATCAAAATATATGACTAAAGCACATGATTCAACCAAGTGTTATAGAAATTATAATATGCTACAGGTACATGAGGAAAACATTCCATTTCATCCTTCATTTGCATTACAATAAACTACTCACATTCGAGACAACAAAGAAAGTGTTACTAATGTTCAATGCTCACACAAAGATTTCATCATGTACAGAAAAACAGTGTCTACATATAAAGGAACAAAAAGAATGCATTGTTTGCAAACTACTAAAATGGAGTAACTATCAGACATTTATTGCAAAAGATCTTAATGGTGGAACAACCATCTTGTATCTTCAAGATTGGAAGGAGTAATAAGGTTTAATCACAGCTCCAAGGACAACAATCTCCAATTTACACAAAGAGAATACAAAAAGATCAAAAGAATACAATACATAACATAGCACAAGTTTTAGTGTTTTTGTTTCAGAATGCACAAGTTTTAAAAATTTCAGACCTTATGACATAGCCTGGAACGGCCTGAGACATCATTTTCAGCTAAAACTCCAAGTAACCACTTGGGATTTCGACATGTAAACTAAATTACAGATATATGCTTGCAGTTTATTAGCAGGGTCGAGCCCAAAAGTTGTGTATTTTGCATAAAATGGAAGGATTTTTCCATGGCATGGCCAAGGCCTATGCAAAATCAGGCTTATCAATGTATGAAAATCTTTATTATTACTATGAGCAGAAGCCAAGTTTTGCATACAGAAATACATCAACAGAAAATGGCAAGCCATGGTTGCAAGATATAGAGGATCATGTGAAAAGACAAATATCGCATTTATTTTGTTTACAGTCAGCTAGAATAAATGTGTTTTATAGTAAAGGGAATGAATACCAAATTCAAATGAATTTTAGACTTACCTCTTTTGGTTTTGAAGATGAATACACATAAATCCATAGGTTTGCAAACACAGAGTAGCCTCCAAAACTTTCAGAAATGATCCTCAAAGATTCTTTAGTGGCGGCCTCATAGAAGAACAAGAAAAAATACAGTAAAATGCATCAAAATTTGGCCATAACTATGGTTTTATAAGCCAAGAAGATGCTTCAAAATGAAGTCAAATGATCCAAATTGAAGAGGGAGATATTTACCATCAGTCTACTGAAGAAAATCAACAAAAGCAGCATGAAATACATGGTTCCAATGAAAACCCTACCCATGGTAGCACAACAATAGTTTTCTCTTCAAAATGTTGAGTGAAGAATGAAGCTATCATTAGGGTTTGATGCTTTTACTTTCTGCCCTAAATCTCTTTGAGTTTGATTTTTGACTTGCCTGGTCTTCACTTGTAAAGTCATAGACCTAATCATTTGGAGGGGAGCCCATGATTTTGTTTGTATAGTCAAGTTCAAATTATTACTTTGAAGTAAAGTAAATAATACTTGACTTAATTTGCATGGAGTAGATCAAAGAACAAATGGAGTATGTCTCGACTCAAGCTATCCACTTATCTTCATTGCATGACATTAGACAAATAAAAAATAATTATGTGATTAAATATTAAAGGTATTTTTATCTTAATATTTAACATATAAATGTAAAGGAAGGAGAACAAATACACATTAAATATTAAAATAATCACATCAATTATTTTTAATATTTAATCATATAGTTACTTTTCCAAGAAAACATGCAAGGAAGATAAGTGAAGATTAATTGAAGGACTAAAATCATGCAAATTATGGAGATTCTTGACACATTACCTCAGTTTCACGCCAGTTCACGAGATATTTTGATCATGCATGACATGAGTTGGAGTTTGCAGTGCATGGGATTCAGTTCACTTCAGTTGCGAGCCCATTTTTTTAGGCTTTTTTCTTTTGCTCGTGAGAGGAATTTGAGGAGATATTATCACTTTCAATGCCACCTCCATGCACATTTGAGCTAGTTTGAGTTACACTTTAGTGACATGCAGTATGAGGTAGAGTTTTTTGCTGTTTGAGCTGAGTTCACAGTATCAAAGGGCCTTTTTTCAGGCATTTTTATCTTTGCTCGTGAGAAGTATGATGCTTTTTCTCACTTTTAGTTCACATGGAGTTTCACCTCTTGGATGCTTTATGCATGCCTTTATTGTATATAAGGAAAATACTTAGTATTTTTTCCTTGGTTCTTGATTTTTACTCTCTTGGATTTTGAGAGAGAAGAGATTTTGTAAGTCAATTTTATGATAGTTTAATATACAATCGCGGGTTTTATAGGTTCTATTTTTGCCATTTTTATGCAAGAGTTCCTTTAATTTCAGTAGAATCAAGTATCTACCTTATCATTGTGTTGTTTTTATGAATTATTGGATGAGATTTGATTGTGTTTTAACATCAGAACCTTTAAAATCATTGTCTCATTTATACTTGCATGCATTAAAAAGTAGTGAAAATCATAGGTCTTAGGTTGTGTATTGAAATAATCCTTTCTTTTCATGCTGTGAAAACCCATTTTTCCTTCAAAGAAGAAATTTATTCAAGCCTTCCTTAGAATCATTTTTGTGATCAAATTGCCAAATTGATTTGTGTGGATAGATTTTCTGAAACTTATGTTCAGTTAGAGTTGGATTTTTTTATCAATTAGGTGCATCACACACAGTTTTAAGTTTAGTTTATGCACTCACTTCAAATTTTCTTCCCTTTTCCATCCAAGTTATAGATAATCATTAAAATATCTCATAGGAAGCCAACCTATAATCCGTAGGTTTACTTTCATATAGGGTACCCACAACCTGAAGGTATTCCCATGCTACACAGGATTACAAAGTATCTCTACTTTCACATTTGGGTGCACTCATGTTGATAACATGAACTTACTATAAAACATTAATGGTAGCATGCCCATCTCTCAGCCATAAAGAAGGTAGATGCCTAGTTGGTCACACATTTTGAGTTGCTTGGAAGCAGAGAGAGGAATACCATAAGTTGAGGAAAATGTGTGGGAAGCTCCAATGAATTGTTACAACAAAAAATGTGTCGATCGTTCACCCGGGTAAGCAATTGCTATATCTCCTCCTAGCTGAAATACTAAATTTCACTATTCTAGAAAGGTGATAGGGAATTGGGGAGATAGGGTGCTTGTCTATTTTTATTATCCTCAATTATGTGATAAATACTGGGTCAAATTGGGAAATATTTTGTTCTATAAATAGTCCTTTGAGTTTTTGTACTTGGGAGGGTCTTTTCAATTGCAAGAAATTGTAAACCATAGTTCTCCTACATTGCAAACATGAGTGAAACAGAGCCCAGTGAATCCAATATTAGACCTGAGAGGAAGCCAAAACAAAAAAGGATTAAAAGGCTTAAAACTCAGGATGTTTCATCTAAGGTTAAGCTAGAACCACCTGTCGTATCTAACCCTACACCAAGTACTCCTACAACATCTACCAGGTCCAGAAGTGCAAAGAAGGAAAAGGAAAGATTTATGCAGGAGGCCACTGGAGGTATAAAGGAAGGAGGGGCACGAATTGGCAAGAGGCCAATGGGTCAAGTTGTCGTGACCGCTAGGTTAATTGATGATGCTGGTGAAATTCGTGAGTTGGCCTAGCCTCATAGCGGGTGGCAACTATTCTGGTATGCTTTTAACAGCCAATATTCTAGTAAGCATGCATGTTACTTATGGGGGCTAAACCTTGGAAAGCTGGTGGTGTCAAATGTGTTTGTAGAGGTGGACTTGATGATGGAACTAGCTAGGCACTATCATCCCATTGATAGAAAAATAAAAAGTGAAAATGGTGATGTGATCCTTAAAGTGACAAAGGATAAGATTCTAGAGATATTTGGGTTAAATCCCAATTACACTATGAAATTTAAGTGCGCATAGCTATATGCTAAATATGAGAATAATATATTTTCATACAGAAATAGACTGCTTGTTCGACATATAAAGAGCAAGGAGAGATTTCTCTCTAGCGATGTTGAGCCTTATGAATGTGAGGTGTTTGTGGATTATTTCAAGAACACTTACTACTGCCTAAATCAAGTGTTGGCCCAAAATTTTGAAGTAAGGATAGCCCCTAACTTATTGGTAATGGTTACGAATATTCAGAGTCATAATCGAAACATTGGTTTTGATTATGCCAATTATGTTGCTGAACAAATGCATCAAGATTTCCTCAATTTAAAGAAGGAGGTTTTCCCTTTGCATTTCCCTCATTATTCTCTGTTAATGCATATGTGCTTATTTGAGGGTGATTATGAATGAAAAAAAAGTTGAACTTGAGATTAAGAAATGATGAAAATAATGTTTTACCAGTGCAAATGTGGACACACATTTGGGATCAAGATTGTCCCAATTCCAATTATCTCATGTTTGCTAATATTATCAAGTTTGGTATTCTAGAAGTGTTGGGTGCAACACCTATTGACAGGCTTTCTCCAACAATCAGAAGTATCATGCACCCAAAAGATATACCAGGATCAAATGGAACACATAATTGGGTAGATTGGTTTCTCCATTCAGAATATACTCTGATCAGAGCCTATGGGGCTAAGGTGGCACCACATTGTTTTCCCATGTATGTCTCTAACAAATTGGCCTTTATGTAACTCATGTCGCAAATTGATGTTATGGATTACGAAATTTTCACAAAGCCCAAGAAGGGTACTGTGGTGAATCCCCAATTCACTTTTTCTTGCTTCAAAGTTACTACACCTGAGGGGTATGAAAAGTTTGGGATCATGGTAAATAATCTTAGATTGCCTATTGATGAGGTTAGGATTTGTGATCCGGAAAAATTTTTGCATGGAAAGAGAAAGGATAAAAACTTATCAGTGATACATCATCAGTTCTTGTACAAGGATGATGTATTGAGAAACTTGACAAGTGATGAGGTTGTCATATATAGAAAGCAAGAGTGGACATCCATAATGGACATTAAAGAGAGTTTCATGAAATGGAGTGCCTTTTATGTAAGTCCATATGATGTAATTACAGACCCTTTTGAAAGAGATTTCACGAAGCTAAGGGATTATCAAAATGGTGATTTTAGGGTGAAGGTGAAGGAGGCTACTGATAAAGCACAGGCTCTCCTAGAACAACAACCACAAACTATGGATATCCCAAAGCAGCCTACAGATGTTCAAGAAGTTAGGGATGAACAAATGGCAGAGCATGTGCCAGGAGATGAGGAGGTGAAGAAGAAATTTCCTCCCCCAAATATTGAAGAAACCTTTAGTTCAAAAGTTCCCCCTGATAGAATTGTCAAGTGGCAATGTTATAAGGAAAATGATGATGATCCCAAGGTCAAGGAATGTGATGAATTCCTTGTAGATGATAAGTTTGTGAAATCCAAGGAATTTCAAAAATTTATGGTTTAGCAAAGGAGTAAAGAAATAAAGGAAAGGCTTTAACTAGCTCGAGCTAGTGTTGAACCTTCTCAATAGGAAGAAGCTAAGAAAGCAGAGCAAGAAAGGATCAAAGCTGAAATTGCTGCTATTACTCCCGTTGAAGCTAGAAAAATTGTCACGGATAGTGGAATCATGTTGTTACCAAGATGCACTATCACTTCAGCTATAGCATATGATGCAGTAAGAAGAGACCGTCAAGCTTCAATATCTAAGGAGCGATTTGAGGATAAGGTGTTTGGATCCAGATATAGTCCAAAGTTGCACACTCTTGCAATTTGGTATATGGAACCTAATATTGGAAAGCATGAGGTTGCTAGGTCTATTGAAGAGGTTATAGGTTCCTTGGAGGTCAAAAGAGCCACAAATATAACTCTTGTCCAAGCAACTAAGTTAATTGCTCATGTTGCGATGCTCAGTGTGGACACTGCACAAATTTCTCAGAAAAAGTATGATTCTCTGGTGAAGGAATACAATAAGGCCTTGGATGAGATAAATAAGATGAGGGCTATTGTTCAGGCTAGTTAAATAGTAAGGATACTATCCCTGCCATCCTCTTCTTCCTCAGACTTGTCCACACAGGATAGAGAAACCTTGGCCTTGAGAATTAAAGATTTGAATGATCAACTGAGTATTGAAAAGGAAAATGTCAAGAAAGCTAAACTTGAAATTGTTAAAGTGGAAAATGAGATCTTTGAGGATGTATTGAAGCATAGGGTGACCAAGTTGGTCAACAAGGCTGATGACGTTTGGGCTACCTATAAGAGTATTCATGAAGCAAACACAAAGTATCTGCAAGTACAAGAAGCCTTCAAGAGTGAATGGAGTAACTGGAGTACTGGGTTGGGTACTTTAAGAGAAATGATACCCAGAATGAAGGAGGATCCTGAGGCACCTACTAGCATCCCTAAAATCTTGCAAAATATTGATTCAATTAATGAGATAACCACCTTTCATGGAAAGCTAGAAGTGCAACTCCAAAGTAAGCTAAAGTTATTTAAAGAGATAGAGGAACATGGTATGCCTTGGGTATTGAGCCCTAAAGGTGAGTTGCAACCATTTGACACTTGGAAGAAGGATCTGGGAGGAATGCTTGCAGCAGCTATGATGGCATTGACTGTTACTGACTACATCCTATTGAATTCAAATATTGATACAATGGTGGAGATTGAAACAAAGATGGACATTTTTGTTAAAGATGTCAAGGTGTTAACTAATGCTAGATACTCTCAACATGGCACTAAGGTGAAAATTTTATTAAATGTGAAGTGGTCAACTAAAGAAGAGTATAACTCCCGGTTAGAAAAGTACACCGAATGAATCTATGTGGGGATTGATAATAGACAAGGTGAATAATGGATAAGAGAAAAGCAATACATATCCTGAATATAGTATAGATTAGGCTTTTGATAAAACATTGCAAAATATTGTTCTTTCCTCAACTTAGAATGGGTGGCATAAAGTGTTGATGTAAATAAGTCAAAAAAAAAATTTATCTACTTTCCATGTTTTGTAATTTTGCTGACTAGATTTCTCGTGGGAGACACTTTTTGAGCATGTGGGGAATATTTTGAAGCTATTATAACAAACTAATTATGCCTTTCTAAAGTGGGACTTGATCTCTATGATGAGTGAGGGTTAATTTTGCCTCATGTTTATTTTCACCGCCTGAAGGGTCAAGTGTAACTAAAAAAGGGAATATTTGTTACAATGGTCCAATGAGGTTTCAACATGTGTGCTTCCTGGCTTGAGGCTTGTTTTTCTCTTTTGTCTCTATAAGAAATAATGCATGGCCAAAAGCATTGGTTCGTTGAAAATTGAATTGACATAGTGAATTGTAATAGGAATATAGAGCATGTTTTTGCGTTGTCTTAAGTTCAGAGTCTATTGTCATGTATGTAATTTTGATAACAGTATAGCAAATACAATATAGAGTGATACCAATTTCATGGCTATTATCTCTCCTTGTGCTCATTTTATGAGTTATGAATGAAAGAAATCAAGGATTCTTTTGTTTGTCTCTGTTGTCTCTCAATGGATGTTTAATTTCATTCCTGCTTATTAGTTCAATGAATTAATATAAATTCTCGGGTGAGATTATTAACTTATAAAAATCTGGTGCCAGGATAATTGTAAGCAATAATAATCATGAATGTTGTAAGGAAATGTTGTAATGCAGTGTTTTCTAAGACTTTATGTGCTATTGTTTAGTTGTTCTTTGGTCATATAGGTTGATATTGACTTTGTGCTTGAAATAAGACACTGGTTCATACAAAGTATTCATAGCTTAGTTTCTTGGTTTATTCATTAGCTAATCACTTTTAATATTACAAAATTTCAAATGGACACCACTATAGTTGTTTTGTGTTGAGTTTTGTCTTCTCATGCTCCAAGTATAAGACGTTGATAAATGAGTTGCCAACTTGTTTAATGTATTATGTTGTTGAGTGTTTTTATGAGAAGTATCTGTTGTTGACAATGTATTTAATTAAAGTCGTGTGAATTTCTGAGTATACATTGTGGGATCACCCTCTAGGGTTTCACAGAGCCCAAAGTGTAGGAGTAGAAGTCTCACCTCTTTTACTCATTCGTTGGCCAATCCCTTTGGAATGCCAAATATTGGTCATGGCAAAGTTCATAGGTATTTCCAGAGATCAGTTTGGTTCTTAACAAATAACCAACAGGGCGAATGGGTCCCCTTTAGTTGCTAAATTCAAATTTTTAATATGTTTTTGGTGGCCTTTTTATGATCTTAAATTCAAATTTCAAATGTTGGCTTGTAATGTTTAATTTTCAGGAAATTATAAAATTGTCTATAAAATTAAGGTCTTTTTCTCAATTCAAATCCTAGAACATCAATCCAAATTTCACAAGAGCTAAGATTATTGTCAAAGGTGTTCAAGCGAAAATTTATCAAGCATTTGATGCAATGTATTCAAGATCTCAAGCATCATGCATGTTTTTGGAGCTAACATTGTGATGTAGGTTTCAAGCATTCAAGCATCAATTGATAAAACTACTCAATAGATGTTAACACTACATCCTAAAACTTAATTTGAAACCCTAGATCTATGCATTAGATATAAACCCCTACTTCCCCTAAAACCAAAATATTAATAAGTAATTTTAATGATTTGTGGCAGTTTAAGCTTAGAATTTGATGTCTCTTGTGCTCATACAATTGTAAACTTGGAGAGCAATTGATTGTAACTACAATCTAATTTCAAGTCCATAAGTTTAATAGTGCATTTTTTAGTTTGAATAACATTGGTGATTATAAAATTAGACTATTATCATCTTCACGTGCATGTCAACAGGTGATTACAACTTAACTAAAGGTTTTAGATAGTAAACTTGCATATGTCCATATCCACCAAAATCAAACCTAACATGTAGGTTAAATGATTACATTGTTATATACTAGGCCAAATAGGGTGTTTTAATGTATGAAATCTCATATGTAAACCCTTAATGTTAAAATTCTAAGCTTAAATTAACATAATTTTTAAACAACAAATGCTAAAATTGCAGACATTGGGGTCAAAACAAGGGTATATAGCCATGAGAGATGCCAATCCCAAAGTTTGCAATTGTATGTCCATGAGAGATATGAAATTTGATGTGAACCTTATATGTAAACCTTGAATGGTAAAATTATAGACCTTTGTACAAATGAAAATAATATTAAATCAAGAACAAATGTAGATGTAAGAAAATATAATTTGTTAATATAAATTACTTGTAGAAAGGATTAAAAACCTATTTACAATTTTTTTCAAAACCAATAAAACTTTTGATTAGCCATTTCCATAAAATGTGTTATCATAACTTACCAGTTGAAAGAACCCAAAAATTAAACTTATAACATAAATTGGAGAGGTCATAGTGATGCTTGAACAAAAGATTGTAACTTTCTAAAGTAGTAAATGTGTTCACAAACACAAGAAAATTGAAGCAAAAATACTTGAAACTAACTTCATAGTTCTAAAAGCACAAACTATTTGAACACACACCCTTCAACATCAATTTTGAAATTTATAAACTTTTGAATATTTTTAGTATAAAGTTATAGAAACAAATATTATAATAATCACAAACACACAAAATAAATTAGGCCTACAATAGATGAATAGAAAATATATAGAAGCCAAAAAAGCAACGACGAAGTAATATAATGACCTCATCTACAACCATACAAAGCAGTGAAGTGAAGAAATGCCTTAAGAATTAAACTAAATATTCTATGAACCATTATTGTGCCTTTGACAATCATAATAATCACAAGGAACCAAAATAAACCAAGTCTACAATAGATGAGTAATAAAATATACACAAGCTAAAAAAATAGAGACAAAGCAATGCATGACAAGCTCACCTTCCATTTACAACTATACAGAGAAGTGGAGTGAAGAAATACATTTTAAAAATAAACAAAGATACATACATAAAAAAATGCTAGTTCAATACGTTAATGAGGTTTAATAACCTCAACTCAAAATATAGACCCATGCCCTTCTTGTCGCACTGAGAAATCCCTTGAAAGCCATGGCCGAAGGAGAGTGAAAGTGAACAATTTATGGTGCCAAACCAAACAACTTTTTGGGAATAAGAGGGTTGGTAGGGAAGTGGTGGTGGAAGATTAAGGCACCAATATGCAACATTGAAAGCTCCATCATTTCAAGACCTAGTGCCATCCCGAATATCGAAATGTGAAAGGGTGTGAAGTAAATGTGATGAGTTCATAATGGAGTGTGAGGCAATGTAGGAGGGTAAAAGCACAAACCTGTGTCACACTTTATAAAGGAATCAACCAACAACAAAAAAAAATCTGAAATTCGACCACATAAAAGTGGTTTTTATGTTTTGAATTTCAAAATGGTGTAAATTAATGAAATGTAGAACTTTTGATGTAGTTTATTCCTGTAATTTTTTTATAAAAAAAAATTGCTTTCATTATATTTTTATCAATTTAAGGACAAATTTTGGAATGCTAAAAATTTCAGAAAAAGAGTGACTTCACGGGCCGTCAAGAAACAAATTGAAAAAAACTTCATTTCTCCCTCTTTTTTTTCTCCAAATAGGTTACTTCAATATTTTATGCATGGAAAAAAAAATAAAAAAATTGATGTATATTTTTTTCGTAATAACGTTTTAAAGTCAAACATGTCATAATTTGACAATTTTCACGGGCCATCAACTATTTTTGATTTTTTTAATCATTTTCAAAAAATAAAATATACTCTTTTGAAGAAGACTCTCTCCTCTTGTGCCCCATATAAGATTTAAATTTTTTTAATAAGTTTTACTATCTTTTCTTTTTTTCTAATCAGCCTCTTTTGTTTATTTTTAAAACCTACTTGCATTATTTTAAAAATAAAATATATTAAAACTAATCAAAATATTAAAAAAATTTATATATTTGGACTCTCCACTTCAAGCTCTACAAAGGGGTATTTTTATTTTTTGCAGAAAGATCATTCTGACTAGAGAAATACTATGCAAAAGTTGAATGTTTTAGAAAATTCTGAAAAATGATAAGTTGGATGCCATGTAGGATGCCAACTAGACATTCTCAGCCGAGAGGGTTTTGGTCGAGCAAGTTTTTGTCGAAACACTCTCAGCCGAGAAAAAAAAGGCCAAAAACAAATCGGCCGAAACATTATCGGTCGATAAGAACTCAGCCAAAATTGGTTGATATAAAAAAAATATATTTTCTTTTAATTTTTCAACTTAAGAAAATTCAAAAAAATAGATATTTCGATTATTTCGACAGGGAAAGCTATTTTCTATCAAAGAAGGTTTATTTCAACATTTTAGAAGGTTTATAATTTCAAAAATTCAGAAGACTTATTTCGACAAAAGAAAACACATTTGGACAATAGGAGAGCTATTTTTGAAGGTATGTATTGATCTTCAACTTATTTAATTGATTGTCTTTATTTTCATGAATGCATTTGAAGTTTGTTTTCACTATTTTTTTATTTATTAAAATGTTAACATCAAAGAAATATTTGTAAAAATTTAAAATAAAAGTTACATTTCCATAATATTGTACCTAACTATTATCATTTATTTGTTATCATTCACAAGTGTGTGTACATATTAGGTAATTTGATAATTACTTTTATATATACATAAAATTAGCATACTTATGTTTAGTAAAATTTATATAAAAAACATCAAAAATATCATTATCAAGAAGTTTATTTTTTATTTATTTATTTGAGAATTATATATAATTTTAAGTGCCTCTTATGTAAAATTATATATTTATAAAGAATTATATAGAAAGGAGATTATTTTATTTTATTTTATTTTATTCATATTATTTATTGAAAAATTATTTTATTTATTTAAAAAGTGTTTGAACATGAATGCATTTGTTGTTTTCACTATTTAAATTCTTAGATTTCATTATTATTGATCACCAATTCTATGTTCTTCCATTCTTGTTTTTACATGTCCTCCTTAAATACCTATGTTTTATTAAATTTACCTTTGCCTTTACTTTTATTTCCAACTTGGACTTATCTTTTATACATGAATATATTATTAAATTAAATATTTTATGTTTTGCATGTTTATGTTTATTAGACTTTTGTTTAAATATTTTATGTTTATGTTTTGCATCTAGTTACTAGCTTTTTAAAATATTTATGCTATATTAACTGTACATGTTTCATTGAAAGCTCATGTGTGTACAAATTTGTATGCAGGTGAATTCAAATTTGAGTGCAATTTGTGATGGAAAATCCAAGGATTAGATCGAGGAAGTATGATCAAACACAAGTAAGACAAAGAAAGAGAAAAGCGGATGAAGGAACATCTACTGAACAACAACCCATGGAAAATATTGATGATCAAGGTGACGTACATGTACAAGAACAAACTGAACATAGTAATATAATTTTTTTGGAAGTTATGATATAGAAAATCTGATGGAGATGGATGAGGATTATCTTTTCAATAATATTTCAACTGAAGATATGTTATCTGAAAGCACATTAAAATTTTACTCTAAAAAAATATGGGATGAATTTTTTGAAGAAAAATCTCTAATTGGAAGAGCACAGTTAGTTGCAAAGTTATTTAGATGAAAAGAAATGACCCCTATTTTGGAGTTGTTAGGGGTTGATAATAGGAAAAGGTCATTAGATTTAAAACAAACAATTGTTGAAAACTTGCAAGAAGCATTGGAATGTATTGAAAAGAAGAGTCAATCTAGTGATTTAAGTGTTGCATATAGAGTGTTGATGACTGTAATTTCTAGTAAGAAATTATCACATAGAAGACAAGTTCAAGCAATTTCTAAATTACTAAATGTTTCTAGGAGAAATGTTCAAAGGTATATTGAAAAGAGAAATGAAATAGATAGAAAATTTGAGAAAAAATGGGTAAATATTTGTAGGGTTCCCCGAAAAGATAGAATTTCAAAAGATGTAAAGAAATAGGTGGTTGAATATTGGACCACCCACTCTCGTGTTTCTTCCAATAGAAGGGATACTATACAAATAATAGGTGATGATGGTACAAAATTTCTCATCCAAAACATTTTATAGATACAACACAAAGTGAACTTTTTGAAGCATTTAAACAAGAATTTTCAAATGTGAAGATTTATCAAAGGATGTTTGAAACACTATGACCATCATTTGTAAGTATAAATAAAGTACGTGAAACTTGTTGTTGTTGAAATCACGTTGAATTTGATCTACACCTACAATCATATAGAAAAGCTATGGCAGAAATTGATTGAAATTTAGCCATCCCTGGAAGCACAACATAATTTGTGAAGTTTCTTCTATGCGAAAAATCAAAAGATTCAGATGAATTCAATGTTCAGTGTATAAAAAATGTATGTAATGATTGTGGAGATTTGAAGAATCTTTTACATGTTGACAATAATGAAATGCAAGTTACTTGGAAGAGATTTGAATATGAGACATACTTAACGAAGTCAGGAGTTGAGGCCAAAAAAATTGTTCTCAAAGAGAGTGGATTGCCTTACAATGAATTCATGAGTAAATTTCACAATATCATATATCCACATATCTAGCATTGTCATGGTACAAGATGGCAAGCTAAGCAATTTCGTGATTCGAAGAATTGCTTTCCACCAGGATGTATTCTTTCTATTGTAGATTTCTCTGAGAACTATACATTTAGTCCTCAAACTGAGATCCAAAGTCAATATTATCATTCAAAGCAAGTTGCAATTTTTTTGCGAGTTTGCTACAGGCATGCAGAGTTAGTGTTCGATGGAATACAAAGTAGAAAAGATGATTGAATTATCATCAAAGAGGTTCACTTTTATATTAGTGATGATATGAATCATGATAGAAGCTATGCAGCTCACTATTTCAAAATGTTTTTTGAAGACTTGAGACGATGTGGCATAAATCAAGAACAACACTGGATATGGTCTGATGGATGTGCTAGTAAGTACATTGTTTTTTAAATTATATTAAAAATATATATATTTACTTTTAACTTTGAGACTTAAATTGTTTAACTGCTTATATATATATATATATATATATATATATATAATTACTTTTTTGAAGCTAATTTGGTTTGAGTGTTTAATTATTTGTAACTTCACACGACAATTTAAGTCTTCAAAAGCTTTTGTTTGGTTAAGCAATCAACATGCTAGACACAACACCAATTTTTTGTGGAATTTTTATAAGAGTGGACATGGAAAAGGAGAGCACGATGGAGCAGGAGCATGTGTGAAGTGTGCACTTCATCAACATGAACTTGTTGGTATGTAACTTTCACCATATATATATATATATGGAATCTAGCTTGATATTTTTTAAAAGATTAGATATATATATTTAAAAACTAAATTAAATTCTTTTAAGTTCCTTGAAAGTAATAGGTGACAAATTGTGCCAACTTGTGTACTTGTAGGCAATGCCATACGGAATGCAAACAAAATTGTTGAATGGTGCAAAAGTCATTTTTCCGCTCGCTACTCAACATACAACACACGGTATTTTTGGGAAGTTATAGGTACATCTAGTCAAAATTTGTTAAAAAATTGAATTTCAAAGTTCAAGTACATACATGATTTCAAATTGAATTTTCAAGTTTGAATTTACAGATATTGATCAATCAAATCCTTATAATTTTCAAGCAATTCATGGTATTAGAAGTCTACATCAAATCATGACAATGGGGAGTAGTTGGCTTTATGCAATTAATGTGAGAGAAAAATCATGTTTTTTGTGTTCATTGCATTGTGGACAATGCAAATAGTGATCAATGTGAGAATATTAGAGGTGGGAATGTTTCACAATGGGAAATGGAACAATTAATATCAATGCCTCCTTTTGTTGAAGATGACAATGTTGATGTCTACGATCCACTATATTCAACTGATTACAAATGTGTATCTGATTTAGTTGTTATAGGTATGGAAATTGATTAATTTAGTTAAAATCAAGATTTAAATATATATATTCTATGTTTAAGTAAGTTTCAAGCATGTTTATATATATAAATTTATATATATTAAAATTATATTTACAACTTAAATGTATTTACTATATGTATATATGCGGTGTGTGCACAGGAGATATTTTCGCTGTAGTTGGAGATCCTAAAAATGCGGAAGGTGTAGATTACTATCTACTAAGATGTACACAACCAAAAATAAAATTGGTGGAATCAATGATAGATGGTCATGGACAAGAGTATCCCATTGGATCAGTCGTTATTAAAGGCGCATATTATCAACAAATAAAGATATATAAAAATGGTATTATATTTGTTGATTATAGGCCAGGACAAAAGGTTCTACATTATAGTCACTTAGTTTTGGAAACAAAAATAAATTTAGAAACTTTACCTAAAAGAGGACGTGCCAAACAAAAGTGGAGGTTGCCTATTGAAGATCATGAAAAGATTTTAGAGATAATTAAAGATAGAGAGGATCTAGATTTTATGTACTAGGAGCTTTAAGTTGTTTTTTGGATATATGTACATGTATATATATATGTGTGTGTGTGTGTGTGTGTGTATTCAAACTTAAATTATAGATCTAGATCTATAATATATTTATATTGATTGGACATGTGACATGATTTAGAATGGGTTTTTTTGAAAGGCTTGGTCATTTATTTTTGGAATTGTATTTAAATAAATTTCTTCCATGTGGAATTCTTAATTTAGTTCAAGAATCTTTGATTTCATAATTTACATTTGAAACTCCACTTAAATACATGTATGTTAGATCATATATGCTTGATACAAAACCTAGTGACTTTAAAAAATGTTTTCATTTACATTTTGCCTAAATTCCTTTAAATCATCTATTTCCAATTGCATTTTTATGTTGGACATGGAATTATTTTAAGTTCACTCAAGAATCTTCGATTTCATTTATTGAATCTTAGATCATACATATATATGTACATGCACAATTTACTTGATTTACTTAACTTGACTAAATTAAAAAGTTCACATTTTGCCTAAATTCCTTTAAATCATCTAGATTCCTTAATTGTATTTTTATGTTTGACATGGAATTGTTAAACTTTCAATTTCAAATAGATTTGAATAAATATTTGTTCAACTCCACTTATATATGAGCTAGATTGAATATACATGTGTGTAATTTGTACAAAACCTAGTTTATGTTCCAATTTTGCATTTAAATTTATGTTCCATGGAATTTTTAAGTCCATGAATCTTTCATTTCATTTGAACATTCAACTCCACAAGTATATTATACTTGATTTGGTGTTTGAGTGGTGAAGAATCTAGACATACATGTTGTCTCTAGTTATCTTTATTTTTTATGTTAATAATGTGGCATTCAATAATTTTAAATGATCATCTGGATTTTCATGTATCCTAATCATCACATCCTAATTATTATTTTCGTCGAGTAAGCATCCCCCATCCTAATCATCAAGTTAAGATCACCTTATCAAGTAATAACCCATTTAACCATAATCATCCTAGAATCATCCCTTCAGGTAATCATTCATTATCATGTTCTAATCACATTATCAACCTAATCTCATCCTAATCAAATGGACTAGAATCTAATCCATCTATCCTCATCCAAAATATAATCATTTAAATTATCCATCTGGATCCATCTCAGCCATACATCCATTCTCCATCCTTAATAAAAAATCATCACTTAAACATCAAAATTTGGTTAAGGTCTCAATCTAGTCCATACATCATATTGTCCTTTCGTCATCACCCAAAACTTTCAACATCTAGGGACCTTATCCTTAATCTGGACTATCATCCATTTCAAATCCAATCTCCTAATAAAAAATCAAGACCTTAAAATTTGATTTCATCTTTAATCCAAATTTGCTTAAGAACATTAGCCTATCTTAAGTATAGTTATCAAATCCATTTTGTGAATGTTAGATTGTATCCAGGTTCTCTTGGATTGGTCTTTCTTGTTCACCTCAAGGTGCATTGGAATATATGAACAGTCATAGTGAATCATAGTGATGGTGTTTTGGGTGCTTGAGATAGCTACATTTTGGCATCAATTTAACTTTGTTTGTAACATGTATAGCTTGAAACCATGTATGTAATGGTCCATCTTTGACCAAATTATATATGGATTGATCAATTTTTAATTTATATAGAACTATCATCTAGGAAGATCTAGATACTTAGATTATGTGCATAACTTGATATTTAAATATATCAATTTCCAATTGCATATATAAATTTTCCATGGAATTCTAAAACTTTCGAGAATAAAAATTTGATTTCATTTACATTCAACTCCACTTATAGCTCATGTCATCTAGATCACTTTCTTTGTATGCACAATCAAATTCATGTGTCAATATGTTCTAGATTATATGGAATTCTTAAGTTCACTTGAATATATTTGATTTCATTTGTACATTCAACTGGGCACAAGTATAGCTCATCATCTAGTTCAAGAATTCTTTGCATGCACATTCAAATGAACATGTGTATTAGATTATATGGAATTTGTAAGTTCATGTATAGCATGATATATGCACAATTTATGTATTTAACCTAGAGTGACTTTAAAAATGAACATTTAGAGCTAAGAATTCAAGTTATTATCTATTTCCAATTGCATTTTTATGTTCCACTTTTAAATATAGCATTAATCTCAAGCATATTTGCATTCAAATTTTTCTATTTCTTGACCTATTTATTAAATACAAATTCATTTCTATTTATTTAAATTAATTGTACATGCCCATCTTTTTAAATTTACAAATAGCAACCATTAGATAGTGGACAACATTTTGATTTCAAGATGTAAATAGATGTACAACAAGTGCATTTGAACAAACCATAATAAATTTAAATAAAGGTACTTGAGCTTAAGTATAAAACCATAAATTAATAATGCATGATGTATTTATAGATGTAATGTAAGTGTTCAAACCATAATAATGCACATATATAACAAACCTATTCAAACCATAAAACATAAATGTATGAATGTGATGTAAATCATAACAAGTATATGTACCATAAAACATAAGTACAGTACATGCAAATGTTCAATACATAAATCATAAAAAGTGTCTCCAGCATAATAATCTAATCTCAAACATGTAATACTGTAAAACAGATCTCAAAGAGAGGGATGTCTGGTATGAATAGAATCATCAAATCTCTGGCCCGATCTATCCCTCAATCTCTCTCTCAACCTCTCCCTCGATGCATGGCTCGATCTCTCCCTCGATCCAGACACAATATCTCCCTCGATCCATGGATCGATCCCTCTACTAATCCAAGATGTGTGGATCCATGTCCCGATCTGTGTCCTGAGCCTCGTCCCAACCCCTGCATGTGTTCAAGTATACACATGTTTAAATTTAATTTTTAATACATGTATATATATATATATATATATGTGTACAAATATGTAAAATTATCTAAAATTACAATGTACTTGGTTCAATGTGTTTAAACTTGTACATCAAGTAATTAATTTTTTTATTAAATTTAAATGTACCTCAGCCGCATACTGCGTAGGATCGCCATCATGCTCATAATTTCCAAAGTCTGACAAATCACCATATTGCTTAAAATTTTCAAGTACACAATTTCAATCAGGAGTTAAACAACTAGACTTAAAAAAATGCATTACCTAATTTTTTAGAACACAATTTTATATGTATAAATTATATTCAAGTACCTGTCGTGCTTGATCGATGGCTCTACTAATGTCAATAAGATCACGAGAATGTAAGGACATCGTAGGGGGATCTGTAGCACGTACAATATCAGTGGCAAAAAGAAGTTGACTATATGTGCCATGGACAAGATCACGTGTCGCAATAGCCTCAATGTGACCTATAACATCCTGATGACTACCTGGACAAGCTAAAGGATCGATAGAAACATGACGCGCATGGGATCTTGTAGGCTGATGTGGAATATCCTCTGCATTTTCCACCCCGTGGCTCATATGTGTACCAGGATATTGTTGTCTAATAAAGTCTTGTACCTGGTCAAGAGCGATCCCATGGTCCTCACTGATAACTTGATATGCTGCTAGTAAATCCAAAACTGAGACTCTACACATAGTACGCAGAGTCGTGTGGGTCATCTGTTCGACATCTGAAAGAGTAGGTAGATCGGCACAAATAAATGGATCATACGATGCAGATATAGCCTCAGTGGGAGGAAGTCTGATCCGTGGGCGTAATAAGTATCTACCAACTCGATCAGATGAAAATCTGATCAATCTGCATCGTCATAGAGGCAATGTTATAAAAAATCTGTCTATGAGTGGAGCCTATTGTTGCCTCCCCTGTTGTTGCCAATTTCAAACATTTTGGTAAAACCAAAAGGTTTGGGCCAACTAATGCCCTCTTGTCCACAAGTAGTGGAAAATTTGAATATCTAAATTGTGGTTTGTCAAAAAAATGACCTTTACCTTGGCCAGCATGCTCGGGATAAGATGTGTAGTCCACCTCTATATGTAAATGAAATTTTGCATATAACTGTTTTACAAAATATTGTGGCAGCTCATCATTGTGAGGCCATCTATGATGTGTTGCCAACCATCTAGGGTATATGAATGGTGCAACAAGAGGATCTACACACCTTGTAACCACATATCCTCTATTTTTATTTTTTCCTCTATAAAATGGGAACATGGATAACACATTTTCACCTAAAACTAATTTGGCAACTTCTCTATGTTTCACTGTGTCGGTAACACTCCTGGCAAGAGACAAATAAAACTGCTCAAAGTTGATTTCATCATAATGATTGTATGATCGATCGTCTCAATCATTTTATAAATCTCCTGTCTAATAGTGACTAATCTATCTCGATTAGCCAAATTGGGGAGTTGTGAATTGTTTGCTCTAAAAATTTTAGAGCATTGTCTAATCTAGCAATACTATCCTAAAATAAACTTGATCTAGTTTGAGCATCTTGCTTAGAACAAGGGGAATGATGAGATCCCTCATCGGCCATGATATATATATATATATATATATATATATATATATATATATATATATATATATATATATATATATATGTAAATAGATAGAGATAGATGCATATCATTAAAACAAAATATACATGATGTTAAACAAATTTAAATTGAAAATTTTAAAACTATTTAAACAAATATATATTTAAATTAAACAAAATTTTCAAGTTTCAAAACTTAAAGCATTTTTAACTTTAAATATATCTAGAATGAGATAGTTCAAACTTTATATCTATCTCTATGTTCAATAGTTCATCTAACAACTTAGATAACATAAGAAATTTGACAACTCCAAAGAGACTTTCAATACATGTGTAAATGTATATGTATATTTATATGTGTGCATGTGCACATGTGTATGTACATATATACATTTATGTGTATGTATGTATGTAAAAGAGACTTTCAATACATGTGTACATGTATATGTATATTTATATGTGTGCATGTGCACATGTGTATGTACATATATACATTTATGTGTATGTATGTATGTATGTACATGTACATGTGGGAGTGCATGTGTACATGTATGTACATATATATATATGTGTATGTGTGTATGTACATGTACATACATACATATGTATGTATGTATATATACACATGTACACATGTACACATGCACACATGTACGTGACATATGTATATATGTATATATATGTATATACATAAATATGTATGCATAAATATATATATATATATATGTACATGCACATGTACATATACATACATATATTTATACATACATACTCAAGTACATACATGCATACACACATACACATGTATATATGCATCCATACATGCATGTACACACATACACGTGTACACATACATGTACACATGCACACATGTACATGACATATGTATATATGTATATATATGTATATACATAAATATGTATGCATAAATATATATATATGTACATGCACACGTACATATACATACATATATTTATACATACATACTCAAGTACATACATACATACACACATACACACGTATATGTGCATCCATACATGCATGTACACACATACACATGTACACATACATGTATAATACATACATACATGTGTACACACATACACATATGTATATAATACATACATGTACACATACACACATGTGTGTGCATTATATACATAATGTATACATGTACACACATACACATATATATGTACACACATGTACATACACATATGTATACATGTACATGTACACTGTGGTGAACTAGAAATTCAGGGTTTTCAATTTTGGTTTTATAGAAATGTAAATTTAGGCAAAATGTATGTACATGTACATACATGTACATACACATACATACACATGCATTTACATATATATGTGTACACATGTACATGTATGTACACTCAAGTACATATACATACATGTGTACACACTTACATACATATATATATGTACATGTGTTTACACACACACATACATGTAAGGTGAAAAGTATATTTGATGTTATGAGTTAGGATTTATAATCAAGGCAGTAGTTTGTTAGTTCTTTGAGTTTGATGATATTGTTTTACCAAAGATCTATTTAATATTTCATTAGTTGACAAAGATGAATCTAAAGCACGTTTGGAATTTGTCTCATTCTTTGAATTTGATTTTGTTTTAATACCATCAACTTGTAATCTACCGCTCAATTTGATCTAAATTTGATTTTGTCTCATTCAATTATCGATTGTCAGTGATATTTTTGTTATTTTTTTTCTTTTTATGTATATATAACGTTGATAGTACAATTGTATATGTTTTGTTTATATTTTTATCTTTTTTTGTATGGACATACTGATAGCATACTGAACTTGGGATTTTTGTATGGAAATACTGATGGTGTACTGAACCTGGGACACCAATTTATAAACAACTTCCCCCACTTGTACCTTTACTAGTACCCTACTTGGAAAGATTCTTATAGGTTTTCTCAAAGGTTTACATAAGAGTTTTGATTACTAAAACATTTCCCAGAGTAAACTAGGAATGGTAGCTAGGAGTAATAATGAAAATATCTGATGGGTAAATAGTCAATTTGTTTTGAAGAAGGCCATAAAATAACTAAGGGTCTAGCCACACCATGATCTTGAACTTATTACCTACACTTTTGGATCATCAGGTTACTAGGTATGTTTTTTTTGTCAGCCTTTCTTAGCCTTTTTGGCCAACCTTTTATATAATGGAGATAAACTAGCTAAAGGTAGCAGTTCTTGCTACTTTAAAAACAATTTCTATGCCAACATTAGGTATTGAATATATAGTGTGTATGCATTTAAGGTTTTCAAGAAAATAAATCTCAATGCTCAGTCATACTCCTTTTAAGGGAGTAAATTGATCAAGTGATGGTTGTATGAGATATCTGAGCTAGAGCAGAAGGTTATTCAAGATAGGATATGCTAGTTATAACTCACTGTTTTGTTGTGTGCATAATCTTCAATTCATAGTTGCCCACAGATCACTTGGGGTTCTCTGTTGGGAGTTATCAATGCTTCATAGAAGTTCCCCAAATTCCTTTGTATTTTATTATGGACCATCATCCTGGTCAGCAACTAGCTAGGCTCACACAACAGAAGATCATATGGAACCGACCAAGTAAGGTCTATTTCTAGAGTATTGAATTTCTAATATTGAGACAATATTTATGATGGATCAATGTATAATATGGGAGAAGATCAAACGCTAAGGTGATGTGTTTGAAGAAGTATAGGATATCTTATGGGAGGCACATGAAGGAAAATCAGGTGGTGAAGTAATTTATGGAGGTATAGCTCATGAGATTCTCTTGGCTGGTTTGTGGTGGCCAATCATCAAATCAATATTATTTAGAATTGGTAAAATCCCAGGATGCTTGTAAAAGGATAAGATGACCAACTAAAGAAAATAAGCAGCATTTACAATCAACACCATAATAAAATTTGTTTGAAAAAAAGGAATTGAATTTTGTTGATCCCTTTAAACATTCTTCAAGGAAGAGTCGATGCCAATACTTGCAACAGATACAAAAAGGTTTACTATATGGGTTTAAGCTAAGTCCTTGCTAGACAAAACTGACAAGAGTAAAACATGTTTTATGCATGGACATGGTGTGTTAAGATGTGGTTATTGTAGTGCCCCCTCAATGATACTGATAATATGGTCACAATTCACAATAATGTAAATTTAGTTAAAATACCAGTTAAAATTCCTTTAAATACAAACTTAATTATTGTTTGTGTTCATACAGGGATGCACTCTTTGTATTATGAGTTCTGGGCAACAAGATTCCATAATGAGCTCTTACTTACCACTCACTATGGTTGAGTGAGAATAAATGACCATCCAATTTTACTTAGAGGGCCAAAGTGCTCTTTTCAATTTGAATTCCAAGCTTGCAGATCAAGCTTAGTATTTATCAAGAATATTATTTCAAATTCCCTTAAAACATAATTATAATTATATAATAGATTTATACATTCAGGATTGTTTGAAAATTGATCTTTTCTACTCATATTTCAGAAGTTTTTTTTTGTGTGACTTGAACAGAGATCTCCATAATCAGTGATCTTAACTTTATTATGATTTTACCTCTGGAAATTGCTACAATAGAGTTTAATTTTTGGAACTAAAAGACAAAAAAATTGCAATGAAAGAAAAAAATGTTAAACCACAAATTTATACAAAAACCCCAAATTTCTAATTCACCAAAGAAAGGTTTTTACACCATTTTGTTGATGGTTTGGATGAGCACAACAACAGTTAAGCAGAATATTACTATTCTGCTCTCCTGAAAGAGAAAGAATGACACATGGATATCAAACTCCCAAGGTCTTGGTAATCGGTTCTCAACTGTGTTGATTTCACTCAATGGTTTATGTGAACTATAATGTTCAAGGGGCCTGCTGGTGTTGAGCTTCTGGATTGTTCTAAGATCAAACATAAATTCAAACCTACTTTAACTGGGGTTTTTAAAGAAATAGAAAAAGGTAGATCAAAGCTTTGGAACTGAAGAGAATAATAATTCATCCAACTTAACTAGACTTGTTACCTTTCAAGGAATTGCTAACTAAAACTGCATAACAAAATTAACTTGTGATTAACACACAGTTTCATTCATTCACAATGCTAACTTCAACAACAGATTTTAAATCACCATTTAGACAAAACATAAAATAATATTTCATTCCTTGAAAGCTTCTCAAATCAAATGATTAACTGGAGATGAATACCATTCAGGAACACAATATGAAGTAGATTTAAATCTAGTTGCTTCTACTGTTGGTGAAACAGATAAGCAAAATTTACAAATCTGGCACAATCACCAGTGTACAGAAAACCTATGTCTTCAAACTATTTCCATCTATACTAAGAAAACTTGAAAGATACATCCCTGCCTTCTGTCAAATCTAACTCATATTCTACTGCTACTCTTAAGTTTCTCTACGGCTACTAGTTTCTGAAAAATCTCTCCCTCCTTTTGAAAAGAGGGCCAAAAATGCCATATATATAGAATGTGCCAAAAAGAAAGTGTTGGCCCCTATTTTAGGGTTTACAAAAATATCTCACTTTAGAAGGTTCGGCCCTCAGATCTTTTTTTTGGAATGAAGTTAATGTTGCATTCAATGTGCATCCCCGGTGTCCATGTTGATGAAGGATCACCCTCAGGAGAAGCCTTCAGATATTTTACAACCACAACATTAACTTCTGGCCTCTGTGTCCACCCTCGAACTTCCATCAAAGCCGCTTTGAATGCCCTAGACTATAGCCATTAATATCTATCTAGCTTTTTCCAGTAGAGATCCCAGCTGTCACTGAGACTCGTGGCCTTTTCTTCCTTTGGGCTTTCTTGTGCTCAAGATCTTTCTGCAAGTTGACCGTCTTTTGGAAGCAACATCAAATTTTCCCATTAGATCTCCACACCATTGTTCATTGAGCTGCTCCATCACTTTTGATCTTAGAGTAAGTCCATGTTGTTTATGTTCTGTTGATCTTCTTCACAGGGGTAGTCACAACAGTCAATGGTTCGCCCTCAGCTCCATCTGATTGGTTGAACGCACACCACTTAGGCTTTCCAGGCAGTCAAAGGCTACTTAAAGGGAATCACATGTCGGTGAGACACTTGTCGTGTCTCCTCGATATGATTATACTCTACAGTAGCATCAACATAGCATACAACTGTCGGTGAGACCTCATATCAAATGCAAGAGTTGTATCGATATCACAAAAACCATCGGCAAGACAATCATTATTGGAAAGAGGTCATAGTGGGCGCTAAGAGTCATATCGATATCCCTTTTCCATTGGCAAGTCCATTGTCATCGGCAAGACTCTCTCAGTCGGCAAGATATCGTAGCGAAGTCGCAAGACCTTCAGCGAGACATATAATCATTGACGAGATATCATGCTGAGCTCAACTTCCTTCGGCGAGACCACCGTCATTCGACGAGACCTCATAGTGATGATGCCTCCTTTCGGCGAGCTCATTTCATTTCGGGGAGACCCCATCTTTTCGGTCAGAGGTTATACTGATATCATTCCATGTCAGCGAGACTCTCCTCGGTCAGCAAGACGTTACAGTGAAGCCCCCACCTTTTGGCAAGACTTCGAAGAGTCGGGAAGACTTCTCCTTGAGCAACCCTTCTTTCGCTGAGACCTGCAACAGTTGGCGGGACTTCTCCCTGAACTCAAAACATTATACCGAAGGCATCATTCTTCGGTGAGACTCCACTTGGTCGCCGAGACTTCATAGCGATGACACCTCCTATCAGCGAGACCCCAGCGAGTCGGCCATACATTATGCCAAGATCATCCCACTCTCGCCGAGTTCAAACCCTTCTTTCGGTGGAACTTCCTTCAATCAACAAGATATTACACCGAAGGGATAACCTTCGACAAGAAATTCAGCAGTCGGCAGGACTTCTCCCCGAGGCCTTCATCTTTCAGCGAGACTTCCTTTGGTCGGCGAGATATATAAAAACCCATGGCGATTAAAATGTCTGGTCGGCCAGTATATTTCAAATGAATAGAACCACTGCTAGTTGGCAAGACACTTGGGAGGTCTCACCGACTTTCTCCTTAGAGGAATTTTATGCCAAACTTGATTGAGGTATGCTTTCCAAATGAGTTCCTTGAGAAATATCATCAGGTGCATGATTTAATCCTGCAACACAAATGCCTCCATTAGTTCTCAAAGCATATAAAATACACTATTGCTCATCATGCCTTCAATTTTAACAAAAAGAAACCCAATTCTGGTTGAGGCAGAACCAAAATCAGATAGAACAAAAGACAGACTCAGGAGGGAAACAAAAGAACTCCTAAGACCAAACCAGACAATCAAAGGCGAAGAAAACAAAAGAAAAAGGGGGGGACCCATTTTGTTCCAGAATAAAATGGGGTGGTTATGCAAGGCATAACAAATGGCAACTCGGCTGGGAAAATGGTTTAACCATTTTCAAGAAACTGAAAGATTTAGCTACCCATAACTCCTGGTTTATGAACATCACAACTCCAATTGGGTCAGTTTTAACAACCAAGGTTGAGCTAGAATTTCAAATGTAAGTCAACACCAGCTACCCCTGAATCTAAGTGTGTGCTTGATGGTGCCTCATCCTTTTATAAAGTTTTCCTCATCTTTTGAACAACAATGTGCAAGATTTGAACTACATGAGTTGATTCCCTTTAGTTGTTGTGCAATGATATCCTGGGCATTGCTTCGCTGCCAGTCAGGTATCCATAGCCCTGACGGAGATACCTCTAGTTTTCTCATAGCATTTCTCTACTGCCAGTCAGGTGTTCATAGCCCTAGTAGAGATACTGGAACCACCCATTCATATTGAGTCCTCTTTTTTCTTTTAGATAATTCTCTTTTCTTTTCTTTTCTCTTGGAGTTTCAGATATTTCATTCATTTTTTCTCAATATGTCAAATGTCAGACATCTGTTCTGGGTTGAAAACTACCATGGACCTCATAACAACATCTGGGGGATCATATTTTTCATTCAAATCTTACAACACTATCATCCTAGGACAAATCTACCATTACAAAGGGAGACGATCTTGATGATTTGTGACAAATTCAGAGGTAGATAATGAAGATTGCTTACTTTGCACCTTGTTTTCAAGACTTTCCACAACTCTTATTGACATTGTGCATAAAACAACGAATTTAGGACAAAATCATCCAATTAGAACTTGAAAATATCTAAACCACTTCTCTACTAATAACCAAAGTATACTTTAGATAACAACCCACTAGTTCAAGATGGAAAGAATAGAGAAACCCCCAAAGAACTAAATAAGACAGACACAAAACAACAAAGGAAGCAAACAAAATGAAAAAAAAGAACAAATGAACAAACAACAAAACTATTTACATACAGAACAACAGATAACTATTTACAAACAGAAAAACCAATTATTTACATAAATGCACAGGCCAGCAAAAATACCAAACTTTACGACTCAAAATAATGTTTAAGAAACTGTCCATTGACAAGCAATGGACCAGGTTCTCCAGTTAAACTACTCAGCCGGAAAGCATTTTCTCCTAGGATCTCCGCAATTTGATAGGGACCTAACCAGAGCTTATCAAATTTCTGGTGACTGCCCTTCTTTTCACTAGCTTTATCCCATAGCAACATAAGGTTTGATATTCTAAAAGTCTTGATTTTGGCTCTTTTGTCAAACCAACATTTGACAATAGCCTGGTGTCTAAAGAATTTTTGCAAGGTGGCATTCCTCTACTCTTCTAATTTCAATAAGGTAGCTAATCTTACTTCTATCCTGTCATCACTAGAGTAGAATTTTTGCATGAACTCAAGGATAGGTATTTGCAAATGAATAGGGAACACAGGCTCTTGTCCATACACTAGTTTAAATGGTGAAGTCTTTAAAGCATCCTTGATCCTAGTTCTATCTGCCCATAATGCAAATCTTAGTTGGGTGTGCCAGTCCCTAGGGTTGTTCTCTAACATTTTTTTAATTACCCCTAAGAGATTCTTATTGGTTGATTCTACAACTCCATTTCCTTGTGGGTAATAGTTTGAAGAATATTTTAAGACAATTTTGTGATCACAAGCCCATGAAATGAACTCAACAGAAGAAAAGGAAGAGCCATTGTCACATACCAATGTGAAGGATACTCCAAACCTAGTCATGATGCATTCGGTGAGGAACTTGATTACTACCTCTGTCATGTTGTTCTTGCAAGGTATAACCTATGTCCATCTCATGCAGTAATCTGTGGCAGTCAAAATAAATTTGTCCTATAGAAGAATTTGGGTTAATTACCCCAATAAACTCCAACACCCATTGGGAAAATGGTCTTACCTCATAAATAGGCTGCAATGGCATGGTTGGATGGCATTCTTTTGATACAGAAATTTGGCATATATGACATGTTCTTACATGTTGATGGGCATCTTTGAACACACATGGCCAGTAGTAACCCGATCTGAGGATCTGATGTGCTAACGAATCTGCAGACCCATAACCTGTGTCATGTTTCCCATGAAATTCAGTAATTACATGCTTAGCCTCTTGTCGATCAAGGCATCGTAGGTACACCCCCTCAAAATTCTTCCTGTACAACAATCCTCCTTTGAGCATATAATGGGAGCTCTTCATTCTCAGTGCTCTTCTCTGAGTCGTATTCATTCCCATTGGGCATCAATTATTAAGCATGAAATGGATGATATCGGCATACCAAGGGTTGTTAGAAAAGGAATGTGTTGTGTATTGCTGGCAAATAATGTTCTCACTAGCATCAGCTATGGATTTAGACAGGCCCATATCTCGGACAAGTTTCATAGGGTGAATCTCCAGATCGAACTCTTGCAAAATGGCCATCCATTTCCCTCTTCGTTCCCCTAGCCCGCTCTGCATAAGTAGAGACTTCACAACAACATCAGGAACTACAACAATGATTTGACTTCGTAGGATGTAATGTCTGAACTTCTTGATAGCTCTAACCAATGCAAAAGCTTGTTTTTCAAGAGGTGGGTACTTAACTTCAACATTCTTAAATGGAGAACTCATGAAAGCAATTGGCCTCTCCTCTGCCTCTTCTCTTCGTTGAGTTAGGATGGCTGCACAAGAATGTTCAAAAGCAAAAGAATAAATATAGAATGGCTTCAAGTAGTTAGGGCTGGTGAGGACTGGCACTTTCAAAATGGATTGTTTGACTTGAGAAAATGTGGCCTTTGCCTCGTCAGCCCACTCTATTTTGGCATCTTTCTTCATCATTTCATTCAATGGTTTTACAATTTCTGCAAAACCCATGATAAACTTTCTTACAAAGTTGATCTTTCCAAAGAAAGATCTCATCTCCTTCTTGCTTCCTGGCCTGTTATCTTCAGAATGGACTCAACTCAATCTGGATCGATTGATATTCCCCTTTTTGAGATTATGTGTCCCAAAAGCTTCCCTTCAAAAACCTCGAGCACACACTTTTTAGGATTCAGGGAGACGCCATACTGGATACATCTTTCAAGAACTTTAGCCAAGTCTGCAACATGGTTTAGTCTATCTTTAGAATCTTTGTCGAGGTCATCATGTAAACAATGATGCGTTTTTCAATGGGGATCTTGTGAGCAGCTATCCCGTAGTACTGAAGGTTGATCCAAGCGTTTATCAAACTAAAATGTGGCATCCTACGTAAGCAAATGTTCCCACTTAGTAGTGAAGGTTGTCTTCATTCTGTCTTCGCAGTTAACCATCACCTGATTGTATCCAGAGTAACCATCCGGGAATGATATCATCTGAGACAGTTGACGATTAAAGACTTCATTCAATCAAGGGAGTGGGTGGTGCATCTTTTTGAGCTCATTTAGAATTCACGGAAATCTCATATGAAAGCGATCTCTCCATTTTTCTTGGAATTTGCGGAACCAAGTTAGCCACCCATGTTGAATGGTCGGTATGGGAAGAAGATTGATCGATGTGGTTTCAATCGGAAGCGTTCAATGAGGTTGTTTATGCGAGTAATGGTTTAGCTTTCGACCTCAAAGGAATAGTATGAGTCATTACAGAAGCATCAAATATTTTTAGATCTTCATACCCCCAGGCTATTGCAGCAATGTCCTTCTTCAATGCCCTCAGTATATCTTTTCTGATTGCTTCAGGGCAAGCTTTCCCTATGTAAACATTTCTTTTCGGGCTAGAATCAGCTAGGCTAATAGTTTCATATTCACCTCCTTTATCTTCGACTGATACCTTTTCCCGAGCCCTTGGGTCCGAATCAAAAATTCTTTCTAAGGCTACCATTCCCTTGGGAATGCTATTACTTTTTAAATTGAGGACCCCCTTTGTATCACAATCTTTAGGGTTCCAATCTCTTTGATCCCTGTTGGACTCATCAATGATTTGTCCTTCAAAAACATCTGAGCTTGCTAGAAAAGCAAGGATATGTGGATCATCATCAAAGACTTGAAAGTTCTTGATGTTATCAGGAATAGCCGGGGTGGAAATCAATTCTACTGAGAATCTCTTAAGCTTGGAGCCTTGCATGGGTTCCAGGGTACTTGCGGCAACATCTAATGAATCAACTATCTGATTCTCGTCTCTAGGGATTAAACTAATCCCAAAAGCATCGAAGTCTTCAATCAAGTTCCATACCCGATTTCTATATGCTGCCAACCTTTTATTGTGACATATGTATTGGTTGCGCACTTGCCTGATAACTACTTCTGAATCCCCTTTAACCATTAATGCATTAACTTTCTTCTTATGTGCAAACATCAGCCCCTGAGCTAGAGCTTCATATTCTGCTATGTTGTTAGTGCATCCAAGCTGCAACCTATAAGAAGCAAATAAAGTTTCCCCTTTCGGGCTGGTTAATTCAATCCCAACACCATAGCCTGTTTTGGATTTGGATCCATCAAACATGAGGGTCCACAGCCAATCATGAGTTGGGGTTGATCCTTTGGAGGTTATTGTGGGCGTTTGTATAAGATGAGCCATAGGTGGGGCTACTTGATCTTTTGCATCGAATATGGGGAATGAGAGTTCAATAGGTTCCTTAGGTGCAATTTCTAATTCCTGCTCAGATATATCAGGTAATCCGTGGCTATCCTTCTGACAACCACTTGTATCTTTGATTAATCCCTCGGGTTTTGGTATACTTGTGAGTGCAGGGGTGTCAAACAAACCTTGGGGTTGTTTTTCATAACTATGTTGGTCTGGTATTGTGACTGGGGTAAGTTCAATTTGAGGAGGGACTTCCTTTGAAGGTATCTTATCCCTGGTTAACATTATTGCTTCTTTGGCTTCACATGAGAAGTGATCTGAAATGGTCTCGATGTGACTTAGGCTAATTTCCTAAGATTGGGAGACATGATTTAAAATGTTGATGCAGGGTTGGTAGGTCAATTCAGAATGATTTTGGTAATGCACCCTGCACCAATTAGGGAGTAGAAGACTCTGCAGATTGATATCTTCCCCTAAGACCAGCTAATCCCATTGCAACTTCTTGATCAATGCCTGTCGATTTTCATTAGTCATATCAGGAAAATTTTGTATTGACATGTCTTTAGAATCAAGAACTGAAAATGTTAGAATTTCCTCTCTTTTATAAACCCCTATCTCGGTTTCAAAATAAGATACCTCATTGGGACAATCATATTCAGTGATGATATGCTTGAGGTGAGGTTCACTTTCAATCCTAATCTGCATAGGAATTCCCCTCCATGGTAGCCACATATGTGAAAATTCAAGGGAGAGATATCCCCCTATACTTTTCATCAAATCTCTACTCAACAACATACCATAAGTCTTAGGAATGTCTGCTACTTGAATATCTATACTGGTTAAAATCCTGGGGTCAAACCCTACTTGTATGTGTATATTTCTCAATTCTCCAACTACATTAACCTCTGTTTTGTCAAGTTGGATGACCTTCTTGTTTGTTTGGACAAGGTTCAATCCCAATTTCTTGCATACAGAAAATGGCATAACATTGCCAGAAGCCCCTGAATCTAATAGAAAATTATGTAGATTCTTCCCATAGATTCTCAAACTTAAAAGAAAAGGTGGGGTACCTACCTTGCTTCTGTACAAAGCTGCGTTCATGTCTATAGTGGGTGCCACCTTGGTTTTCCCTTTTGATTTATCAGCTTCTTCCAAAGCTTTCAACACTATCTCTCATTGAGCAGGGCACCACTTTAAGATGTCAAAGTATGATAAAGAGGTTTTTTGTTTCTGCATCTTAGAAACAATATCAAACTCTGTGTTATAGTTTGCATTACATCTGACAACACCGGGTGAATTACCTTTGTTATGGAAGTCAGGTGGACCTTTTGGTGGAGGAGGGTTGTTATCAGCACTCTGATTTGGAGCCACCATGTGATTAAGCGGTGCCGATGTAGTGAATGGGCCCTTATTCTGATTTCTTAGGAAGTGTCCTCCCTTTGTGTGAAAAGCTTGGGCATCGTATGAATCTTCCTCAGGTTCATTCTCACTTTGCATTGGGAATGAAGGTTCTTCCTCAAAGAGGTCATAAGTCATTGTTGTATCTACTAAGCCACCTTCTTTATTTGAGTTCCCTTGGAACGTTTGGGCATCTGCCTGTGCCATCTTGACAACTTTCTCCATTTCAGGGCAGTTTACCTCAGAATAGGTTGCAGTATCATGCAGCCTACACCAGTTAGTCATAAAATTAAGGTCAACCACATTTGCAGTATGTGACCTTTCCTCATTCGCTTGATAATTGTGAGAAACTCAACCATTATTTGGTCCTGTATTCCATTGTCGGTTGTTATTTAGCCTTTGGTTATATCATCTATTTTGGTTTTGATAGCCTTGGTTAGGGGAGTTTTGGCCTTGATAACTCCTTTGGTTGTGATTGTTATGATTCTGATAATTACCCTGATTGTTATTGCTTTGATTAGGATACTTACCTTGGTTTTGAGAAGGGTTCAATCTAAGCTAAGCCATGTCATTTGTGACTTGAGATAGAGTTTTCTTTAAGGTCTCCACCTCGTTTGTAAGTTGAACTGTCTTTTCACTTTCAACATTCTTAACAACAAGAGGCTGATCGCCATGATTTGGTGTTCCAGTTTGGTTATGATGACCATGTAGACTATGATGAGCCTGTGATTGTTGAAAGAAGTCAGGAGCTCCATTGGCAAAGAATGGAACAGGAGAATGAGTCTGCAGCTCGGACATAGGTCCATAATGGGAAGGAGACATCCCTGGGCCCTGGGATAGTATTGAATAAAGGGGTTGGGCTAGGCATCTAATACCCCATTGAAGGAAAACTTCCTCCCAAACTTCCT